>DWHP01001490.1:0-16028 GCA_018247895.1 Parnassius honrathi
AGCTTTCTGTACTCGGTATACTTGCAATAGCACATACACACTACGTACGTACGTACACACTTTTCGATAAACATAATATTTTTTTAGTATCTTAACAGTGTGAGAGGGAAGCAAACATAAGGGTTAGAATTAGAGGGCAACAGTCTCTCGTAAGGTAGGAAGAACGAATTTTATTTTTTGTTTAATATTAGCCAGTTTTTGACAAAATCCCACCTGGCAATGAAGCCCTAGATAGTAAATCGTACTACTTTAGTTTAACAAAAGCCTATTAATTCTTGCATTGAAAACTGCCGCCCAGATTGTAATCGGATGAAAAGACAGAAGTTTAAATCGATTATTCCACTTCTTTGTTTTAAGCTTTTTGAAAGATGAAGCAAATTGTTTAGTTCTAATGCGTGAAATATCAGTAAAGAATTAAGGAAGGAATTAAGGCACGTATTTCCTGCGCGAACTTCTCAAAATACATACTTTAGAACACCGAGAGTCTTTTTACCTGCACCTATGCTCAAGGCCGACAAGATTTATTTGGATTTTAAATAAAAAATATCTTATTCTGTTCTAAGTATATTTTTTGCTACGATATATAATAATCCAGATTTTCAAACAAACATACTGTAATTTCACACATATAAGTACACAAGTGAGCGTCTGTAACGGAGCGTTATTAAAAATTAAGTATTTTTAATCTGTCAGTACATAAAATGTGTCATGTCACAAATATATAAAATATGCAGAAATCTGCAATTATTACTTTAAATATATGCATTGATATCAATAAAGATATTTTTGGTTTTATCTTAACCCAATGGATGAAAATTTACACAGTATATATATGAAAGTTAAAAAGCCTTATCATACAAGTTATAGAATCACCTATTCGTTTATCCAAAATTTTATCTAGTTTTATTTACCCCGTGTACTTTTTTTTTAAATTAGCATTAACATGCTTACACCTTGAGATTTAATACGTCTTAGAGGAACACGTTCTCTTTCTTTCAATAGCTTTACAGACAAGTGTTATTTCTGTAGTCATTTCTGTTTTCGCTTCGTTAACTATGCACAGTGCGCCATTGTTTATTTGTTAACGTGATACGTAACGTCGGATAGATAACTAAAGATATAGGCCGCTGTTGACTTGAAAGAACCAATGTGGTATTTTTGTCGGTGACTGTAAATCTAATTGTGTGGGTCGGACGTAACGGATTGTTTAGTTTTTGTGAAAATGAACGTTAATTCTTATGGCATCATGTTGTTAAATAGTAAAAACATTAGGCTTAGCGTTGGAGATTTAAAACTCAAAGTTAAATTTGTATAATTTTCTTTTAATACAACATCATCATTATCAGCTGGAAAAACGTGGAACTAGGTAGAATTTGTCATAACCGACACGCAGTGCAAGTAGACTGGCGACTACAGTACAAAAAATCTTGCGACTTAACTTTCTCGTCAACGTCTGAGTATTTTACTAAAGACGTGAAGTGATGCATATACCTCATAGCGGAAAACATTTAGTATTTGGCATTTTCCATAATCTTAGTCTATCGTCTGTTACGACAAAGGAAAAATAGGGTAATGGATTCTATTGCGTCACAAACATACGGAAACTTTCAATTGTGCAACGTAAACTATAAATAACTTAACATTGTTTAAGACAGCTCGTCACTCATTTCTTCCTACCTACTAGTATACAACACCCACGGATTAAATTCCTATTGTTCAGTGATAATCAAATTAAATAGAGTAGGTTACAAAATAGTAATATGTTTTTTTATAATTAAATTGCATACCGTTTATATACGCATCAGTGACATCGTTGGTTGTGATTGTCCTGATTTATACACGTGCCCTACAATGAAGGATAACATCGTAAGGAAACCCGCATATCTGAGAAAATAAACGAAAGCTTGTTTTGAGGAAATCGGACCTTTAACTCTCCTGAAACAAATGACCTGTACTAATTTTCTTTTTAATTTTATTGGATAAAGTAAAGTGAACACTAACTAAGGGCAGTATTAAGAGGTCTAGAGGTAGTATATGACCTCCTGAAACAAAGTGATGTTAGACTACATGAATGATGACGATAAATATTTACGTTTTAATATTTGTCATCGTCATAATTATTACAGCCTTTCAAAAGTCCACCGCTGAACATAGGCCTCCCTAAAGTTATACCATAAAGCACGGTCCTGAGCTACCTGCATCCACCGACTTCCTGCATGTCTTACCATGTCATCACTTCGTCTAGTGGGGGGTCACCCTACACTTTGCCTACCGGTACGAGGCTACCACATGAGAACGTTTTTTCCTAACGGTTGTCGATTCTTCGAGCTATTCCGCCGGCCCATTGCTACTTCAGCTTACTAATCCGTTGGGCTATGTCGGTCACTCTGGTTCTACTGCGGATATCCTCTTTTCAAAGTTTATCACCCAGAGAAACTCCGAGCATAGACCTCTTCATAGCTTGCTGAGTGACTTTGAGCGTCCTCACACGGCTGGCAGTAAAGGAGCACGGTCTCAGTTCCATAAGTCATCACTGGCAACACACACTGGTTGTACAATTTAGTTTTCAGGTTTGGAGGTATACCTGACGAGAAGATGTGTCTTAACTTCCCGAACGCCGCCCAGGCGAGTTGAATCTGTTGATTGACCTCCAGGTCGAAGTTGGAATTACCTAGTCGGACTATTTATCACAGGAGACCCTTTTTACTGGAAACGGGGCATTCCATCTTAGTCCTCACGGGTGACGACGCGTCTGCATTTTAATTCGTAATTGAAGATAGATGTAGATGACTATGGGCCACATCAACCACTTACCATCAGGTGGACTGTGTGCTCGTTTGTCACCCTATCCTATAAAAAAAAGGTAAACTTACTTATTAACAACTTCGACCTTAGTGTTCCCAACAACTACGGGCATTAAACATGATCTTTGTTTTGTCCATGTTTATCTTAAGACCTACCCGTTAGGAGGTATTATTGAGGTCATTGAGTTTAGTGTTTTGGTCCTCCAGTGATTCTGCCATAAGGAATATATCGTCGGCAAGTCAAAGCTGATGTACTCGCCATTGATGTATCCTTTCCAGTCCAGTAGCTTGAAAACGTCTTCCAATGCGGCGGTGAAGAGTTTTGGGAATATAATGTCACCCTGTCTTACACCTCTCTGTTGTTGGATAGGTTTCATACTCTGGTTCTGTACTCGGACAGCCATCATAGCCCTACTGTAGAAATACTTTAGCACTTTGATATAATAACAGTTAACTTGGCACCACTAAAGAGACTGTAGCATCGCCCAAATTTCGACTGGATTAAAGGCTTTCTCATAATCCACATACGCCAGGCAAAATGACTTCTGTACAATTTACCGCAGGGTTTGTATGTGGTCTATGGTGATAAAGCCTTTTCGGAAATCGGCTTGTTCGGGAGGCTAGAAGTCGTCGAGTCTGCGTGCGACACGATTCGTAATGACTCTTGAAAACAACACCTAGGCGCGGCTCAGACGGGATATCGGTCTGTAGTTTTCGAGAGAGCGTTGTCACCTTTCTTGAAGAAAGAGTAGAGCCTCCATGGAGGACTGAATTAAATAGCTTTTGAAGGACTTCAAGTACTGGTTTTCCACTCGCTTTCAGAAGTCCCGCTGTAATTCCATCCTCGCATGGGGACTTGCCGTTTTTAAGGTGCTGAAGAGCTATTCTAATCTCGCTCAGACTGACGTCCTCTCTCGACGAATCACACTTGCGTGTGGCTCCATCGATGATGTGTACAGCTGCCCATAGAACCTCTCAATCTTACTCAAAATCTCAGGTGTCCCGGAAACGATGCTCGTCTTGATGATCGTCCTCTGTATTGCAATCTTCTTGGCACTGAAAGCGGGTTGCGGCAACTGGAGCTGAAATTTTCGGGATTTTGGATTAGAATACGAGGGGGACGGAGCGTTGACTTCAATAGACGAGAAGTCTCCAACATAACGTTTAGGTCCCGGACGTCAGGTCCGGGATATCATCCGAATAGTGTCGGATAAGACGTGCTCTTGGATCGTTACTCACACTTGCGTGTGGCTCTAACGATGATGTGTACGGCTGCCCATAGAACCTCTCAATCTCACTCGAAATCTCAGGTGTCACAAAAACGATGCTGCCACGCTCATTCTTCAACTTTGACGGCCCTTTCTGGCAGACAGATCTCTGTTAAAGACTTTGGAGCCCTGGGTCCGCTCAATCGCTTCTTCAATACGAGCTGTATTGAAGTTGCGTAAGTAAGTTATACCGGATCCATTTGGAGATATGTATGTTCAGCCTGCAGCCTGTATGCTGTCAAATCTGCTTACGACTGCAGCTTCATCTTACGTCTGACATTCACGGGATTAAGAGTTTGATCGGAGTTTTTGTGTTATCTGCGGCGGGTTTTGCAGAACTTAGCTCCGACCGCATGGACAGTTTCCACGAGCTTGTTTTCTGCGCACTGAAAACGGTTGTAATTCGAGCTGAAAGTTTTTGAGACCCTGGATTAGCGCACGAGGGGGACGGAGCGCTGACTTCATTAGATGAGACCTCTCCAGCTTAACGTTTAAGTTCAGTGTGCCTCTAACTATTCGGTGATCGCTGCCAGTTTTCACCCTCGCGATCACTGAGACATCGCTGAACAGTTGGCGTCTGGTCGTTATAATGAAGTCAATCTCATTTTTGTCGAACCGTGGGGCTCGCCCAGATCCACTTCCTGTGGGGCTGCTTCTGGAACAAAGAGTTCATCATTAATAGTCCCTCTTTCTCCATAAACTCGGCCAGCTGCTGGCCTCTAGAGTACCGTTGCCCTGTCCCGAATTTCCCTAACTTCAGCTCACCGCTTTCTCCCGTGCCTAGTTTTGCGTTGAAGTTTCCCATCATCACCGTATAGTTGGTATTGGAGAAATGCATGACTCTAGAGATATCCTCATACATTTACTCCACCTCCTCATTGGGATATGCCGAGGTTGGTGCATAAACCTGTATGACCTTCAGCGAATACCGTTTGGTGATTATGAGTATCAGGTACGCGACCCTAGTCGACACACTCTCAATCGTGTCACACAACGTTGTTGACGAGAGACTTGTGGACAATAAATCTGACGCCAACTTGGGACAGATGGTTGCCCTCCCGGTGATAGAATAAGTTGCCGGGCTCGAGGATTACCGTGTCCACCCCCTCTATTTGGACCTCGGATAATCCTTTAATACGCCAGCGCAAATTGTTTACCTCTTCTTTCAGCTCCAGTATCTTCTCGTTAGTCCTCAGGGTGCGTGCGTTAAATGTTGCCAGTTCGAGTCGCCGTAGGTGGCAAACGAACCTCCACCGGAGATTCTTAGCACTTAATATTTGTTATTTTGCGCTATAAGCGTGGATTGAATATAGAATAAAAATATAACTTGTTCTACGTTACGAAAAGTTTACAGCACTATCGTATTATCAAAGGTGTCATTGGAATGCTACCGTAATGGTAGTATATCTCACACACGGATGAGTCAAAGTCGAGCTGCACTTCTTCTCACGTTCGGCTGGTTCAATTGATGCCTAAAGATTTATTAGCCAGAAATCACTAAGGCAACAGCTTTGTGCAAGTATTTATTAAAAATATTCGTAAACCTTGGAAATAAAGAGATATTGAATGTTTTGTTAGATGTTTTACATATTAAGTGACCGGGTCACTTTGGTATGATTAAGTTAAATACTTTAGAGGGTACGCTTGCACATGTTGCTACTTACTTGACCTTTAGCCCAAATACCTACAAGAAAGCTAGCGGAGGCGAACAGATACGAGACAATCCAGGTGCGCCCATCAAATGCAGCCGCTCGTGCGCACTCCTCTTCACTCGCCGTGTATGAAGTAGTTTATCGTCAACTAACTTTTTAACAAGCTCATTAGTACATTGTGTCGACAGCAGAAACACGAATGCAAGAATTTGAAGTTTTAAGATCTTTATTTACTCATAAAGACTAATGTCACTTACATGAGTACATTCATACAATTTAAAGTGAATCACATAGAACAATATAATAAAATAGTAAACATAGATTAGGGTAGATCAAAATTAAATAGAAGTTAAATAGAAGTTGCAAGCTAACTGCATAAGAGCGATGCTTTAAGAATTGATAATATAAGACGGTGGTCCAAGTTATATAATGTCTTGTTTTTTAATGTGGTCTAATAATTTACACTTTTTTATACAGAGTCTGTACTCCTTACCTCTACACTCCATAATCCTTAGGCTTAGTATGGGTCCCACAGAGAATAATAACTGTGTTTGTTTAATCGACACTGGGTTTGTGTCACGGAACGTACGCAGTGGGCACTGCTAAGATGGTTTTTTAAAATAAAATATGGGTGCCAAAATAGCGCACAGTCCACTCGATGGCAAGTGGATGCTGTGGCGACGTGTGTGTGACGTCTACATTTGTCCTCGATTAAGAATAAAAATGCAAATACGTTATCATCCATGAGGACTAAGATGGAATGCCTCATTTGCAGTAAAAATGGTTACCGGTTCTCTGCACTCACTATACGAAACACATCAGCCTTAAGCTGGTATTTTACGATGGCATTCTATCTGAGCGTGGTACTACTCTGGTCGAGCCGACCCAATCATGCTACAACTATTATAGCCGCAGCGTGGCTCCACCATGTAAAGTAGTGTAGTTAATAAAGTAAGTATAGTGATATAATAGTGGCTCGACCGCGGTCTGTCTTCTCTTTTGTCGCTAGATTACAACTACACAATAAATCGATTACGAACCTATTACTTGTTTTCTTCTCTGCTCCCTCAAGATATTATTCATCATTCATTCATTAAATACAGCAAATTAAAAGTCCACTGCTGTGATCTTAGAAGGTGGTTTGGCAACCGCAATTTTTTATTATTTTGAGCTGCTTTCAGGAAGTTACTGTTGCATATCTCCTTCTTTATTTCTCTCTGTCGTCTTTTACGATAATCACGGGATGGTATGGGGTCTTAGAGCTTCTAGGTAATAATATATATTATTTGGGAGGTAGTCAATTATTTTACGTAGCAGCTGAGCAGCATTATCAAGATCCTGCTTTACCTTCATCATTTAGAAATATTTTCGTCCGAGCAGATAAAGCTTTGTTTAATATAGTCGTTGGTTTTATTTTTTCCTCGCTAAGATAGTGGTAAATCTACATTAATAAAAATCAAGTATTTGCATGTCTGAAAGATCATCGCTTTAAAAAAAGCTGGAGAGATTTCGATGAATACACACTTACAATTGGACCCGGTAAGTGGCATTGTTGTTGAGATCTTATCCCAATGGAGAAGTTTCATGTTGTTGTTAATGTTATATTCAACGTAATGGTATTGAAATATAGATCAAAACTCACCGAAAAAATTTTTAAAATCCATCAATAAATGACTTAGAAATTGATTATCGAAATTTACGTATTTTAGTACAGAACGTCTGTGGTTTCTGATTCGCCTGTGACGTCATGTGACCTATCCGAGATCGCGGCACCACGAATCATTCAAGTATCAGTTTCATAGTCGCTCCATGGCTCCTATATATGTATAAAAGTTCTCCGTACCAGGGCTTTTACTTCGTTCGTGTTTAATTACGTACAGTCGTTTGTTACTTTTTTATTTACGAGTGTTTAGTTTTTATTTCACTATAATGGAAGAAGGCTTTGTTAAAGGACAAAGTAATAATTTGCCTAATATATAGCAATATACACAGTGATGAACTTTTTTTCCATAAATCCGTCTTATGTTAGTGCTGAAATAAAGGAGTTAAACTTTTTAAGTAAATATATAAATTATATAATTTTAAGTTTATTTCATCAGCCACATTTTTGTTTCAAATTAAAATGTAAATTTTTTTAATCGCCTTAAAAAAATAGTGTGACAAAAAAACTTCACTTCTTCTTATAAAACTAATGATTTTAACTAAAATTGAAAAATCTTATAAAATCTAATTATTAATAACGAGTGTTGCCACCTTTTACATTAATTACACATCGACATCGATTGTTCATACTTAAAATTAAATTGTCAATGTTTTGCTGCGGTAAGAGGTCCCATGTTCTTTGTTCGTAATGTTGTTGTTCCGTCGACAAATTTGGCGGGAAATCTGTCAAAGCTTTTCGTTCTAAATTGTCCCAGGCATGCTCGATAGGATTTAAGTCGGGCGACGGTGCAGGTCAAATCAAAATTTGAATATCGTGGTCTTGAAGTTTGTCTGACACTAGCCGCGCCGTATGGGAAGGAACATTATTGTGCTTGAGTAGAAACACATGGCACGTTTGAATTATGTGTGGGACAATAACAGGCTCTACTACATCGTGGTATTTTTATGTTGCCTAGGTTCTTCGAGCTAGGTTTGTCTGTCAAGGCGAATTCCTGTCTTTACCATGATTATCCCGCCTTGGTATGAGTGGACTTCCTGAGCGTGCCGTAAACGGCTAACTCTCCCTGGAGTTCTCTAAACGCGTGTTCTTTGTAAATCTGGATGAAACCCAATCCGGAACTTATAGGTGAACAGCACCAAAAATCATTGTTCGTTACTCCCGAGCCCACGAAAGTCGCCGACCGCCAACTGTGATTTATAAATAAAAACGTTTCATAAACAGATTGTAGTTAAGTACTGGTGGTTTGGATCGTCATGTTTACAATACATACTTGTATGTCCCGCCGTGTTTTATCGATGGAAACGATATCAAATGTATCGATATTTTTTTTAGAGCTGGTCGAGCATCTTACCGAGATGAAGCTATTGGGTACGTTCAAGTGAAACGTGAAGGCTCTAAATGCACAATGAAATGCAGAATTTCACCTGAACATAAAGTGAAAAGTAAGCCTTATCACTGCACGTTGGTTTGTGATGACAACGAAGGAATGGTGTAAAGTGTAGTCTGTCATGATTGTGCTAATGAAGTATGATGCAAACACACTGTTGCATTTCTGATATAACTCTTTAAAAGAAGTTATGAACCTGCCATTACTTTAATAAAATGTTACTAGGCAAAACTAGCATTTTCTAAAGTTGGTAGTCATATTAAATTTATAAAAACAAAAGGTTTTATTAATTTTTAATGATTTAATTAGCTTAAGATCAAATCACGCTTCATTAGTTTGCACCACTTTTCCTTGTTGACGTGAAATTAAGCAGGAGAAATGCAACACTATCTTCCTGATAACAACTCAAAATAATGAAAAATTGCAGTTGACAAATTGTTCAACATGGGACTTTTGATAGACTGTAATTAATGAATGAATGATAGATAATATTTTGAGGGAGCAAAAAGAAAAACGTTCATAATTGAATTATTAGAAGTTGGGATCTAGCGATAAAAAGAGGCAGACCGCGGTCGTGCCGCTGCTATTAAACTGTCGTAACAGTGTCCTCTGTGTATGTTCCTTGAAGCAATCCCAGTGTCGTTTAAACAAACACAGTTAGTTTTCCCTGTAAAACCCATAATACGTCTAAGAATAATTAGGTGGAAATATACTGGCTGAATTTAAGTAGATATCATAGTGACCTTTTCACGATATATTTTTAATTACACAATAATAGAACGAAATTCCGCATTATTTCCGCAATGACTACGTTTTTGTTGTGAGATGTCAGGTGAAGCTTTAGTAAAATTTTATTGATATAAATAAGTACTACGAACCGGATTAATCATAATCCTTCATTTTACTAAATCACATACTAAATAAATATTACGCAAATGTGCCATTTGAGTAATAACAAAGCAAATTTTAACAAAATTAAAAACCTCTATTGAAAGGTTTTATGTAATGAAAAAACGGCAACAGCCTTGTAAAAGAAAGAAGAAATTAAACGTGATAATATGTATAAGGAGCTAGCTCAGCTATAAGAAATGACTTATTTTAGGGCTCTCTCTGTGTTATAATCACTCTGAGGTTCTATAATACTTACTTAAAGTACGGCCAACTAGCAGCGATACGAAAGGTCATTTACCTTAAAAACGACTGTGGAGTTGACAATCTATTATTTATTTCTTTCCATCTTGTGTATTTGTCGTAATGTCTCGTTTTCCCGGCAATAACATGTCAGGGTCAAGACGGGTTCACCAATATTCGGGAGGCCATTTTAGTAAAAATAGTGATTCAATTGAGTATAAAGGTAAGGAGGACAATCTCCCATAGGAGAATAGTTAAAAATGTGTCCATCTGTAAGCAGTAAAAGTTCAAAAACTCTCCACAACAGGGCTCGTGTGACTACAGGGTATGATAAATCACCGTAAAATACGTTGAAGTGATTTTGAAAATAAAAATTTTGAAAGCAATAAAATAATTATTGTAAAAAGAATTGTGGTGAAAGTTTGTGCAATAATTTTTTTTAAAAGTTCTTTAAAATTTAGACTATAGCTACAGTGATGCCGCCCTTATTTAACACTTTCCTACGGACACTTTTTTACACAAGGTCTGTACTTCTTACTCTTACTCCTCCACCCCACAAGTGATTCATTCGGTTTCCGATAAATCAACAGACTTTGCTTCTCCGAAAAAGAAACTTCCAAAGGTATGTATAGGAACAGGATATATATAAATGTTGTTTAGTAGTTTTAGTTAAAACTTCTTGGTTCGGAGTGTAAAGTACACTTAAGTTGTTTCAAGTTATCTTAAAGTTGTTTAAAAAACAGCAACTGTAATAATAAAACTTTTTTTAATTTATTAAAGATACATGTGAGTGAAGTATGTATATCATTCTAATTTCATTTTTAATTTTAGGTGACTACTTATTTTTCCTGTGAATGAAAAACATATGGATAAAAAAACAAATTTGATTATTGAGGTTTTCCGCCAAGAAATTCTCAGTAATTGCCCGGAGTCAAGAAGTTGGCGGTGTCTCCCCGCTGAGTCTCGGAAAGCCGTTGGTTGGTGGTGGTTTTATCGCGTATAAAGACAATGACCTTAATATTTTGGTGTAAGTAGACCTCCCAGTACTAGTTACTGCCTACTAATACAAGATCAGCATATACCGGTCAATAGTAAAATACTTGGTCCATAAAAGAAATAGATTTTAAAAAGCAGCACTTCTCATTGCCACTCTTTCATTCATAATGCCGTCGCGTGACGCATGTTTGTGAATAGCAAAAAAATATGAAACAGAAAATGGTAAGTTTTCGTTTCAGATTATTATTTTTATACTTACTGTGCTGAAATTGAGTAGAATTACATGTTAAATTTTATCTTGCATTATAATGAATTAATAAACAGTTTATGCTTACCTTATAATGCAACATCTTGGCGTATTTAAAAGATCGAAAGCAACTTATTTACAAACTACACTAATTTAGATTTACAAAATTGTGCTACATTATTGTTAATTATAAATAAAAATTACCTTAGTAGCGATATCGCAGTAATTGTTCAAAATGTCTACAGTTTCTTTCTAAACACAAACTAGAACGTTTTTGTAAATTGTTTGTTAAACTTCGAGCGTGTCGGTATCACTTTTTACCACATTAAATACTTCTATTATAAGCTACTTTAAATCACTAACACTTTGTGCTTCTTCTGTGTACATTAATTGTTTTACTTCGGCCCACAAATAAAGGTTTAGAGGTGTTAGGTCTGGTCATCTCGCCAGCCAGTTTACAGGTCAACCACGACCTATCCACCTATCACCGAATTGGCTCGTCATTGTTAGATACTCGACATTAGATTATTGGTACATATTTACGATACATATGCGGAAACATAAACAATATGACAGCGACATGACGTCAGACCTCAACTAACCACAGGTAACTGAAATGAGAGTTGAGGGCACGAGCGGCTTTGCCCTTGAGCAAGTGACCCTGCGAAAGGACATTACAAAGAGGCCTACTAAATGTATTGTTATATTTCCGCACGTAAAGTAGGGCTATGATTTGAATTTCGATAGATTTTAATTGATTTATTTATTTAATTCGAAAATTTTGTTTTCAATTTTTTGAAAAATACAGTGCCATAGGCTTCTACCCCATTCACCTGTTATACTCACTGACCTCCATATATACAAGTGTATATATAGAGGTCAGTGGTTATACCCTATTTTTTCCAGGAGGTAAAAATAGTCATAAATATATTATCTATGGTATTCTGTGATTAAAATCTTTTGTTTTAATGTCGGTTATATTTTTTTGTCCTTTCCTGTCTTTAACAATAAAATAATAAAGGGATGACGTTTTATCAAAATGAAATGCGAATTAAAAGAAAAAATGTTAGTACAAGACATCCTTGGGAAGTAACAATAAAGGACGAATTTTCATCCTATATTAAATATGCGCATAATTCTGTAAACAATCCCCATTATAGACAAACAATTCGGGAAAAATCAGAAAGAAATATAAATCCTGTTAAATTTACTGTAATTGGTAATAGGGTTACAGCGGAATTCATTTATTGTGTGAAATTAGTAAACGGTGTTTATAAATACAGAAGAAAATATTTTGATGCTCCTACTATTCGAGGTACCTACAATAAAAAACGTTGTCTTACATATCCTCGTTATAATGTTCCATATCCTAGAATTTTAATCTTATTGTGATATAATGTCTTGCACTTTTATCATAAATTAGGTATTATTATTACATGTTCTGACATGAATTCACTTGATAACAAGGAGCGTGGCATTGCGATCTGATATGTTACCCAGGCAAAGCTTGAAGCCAAATAATCTGAATTTTACTTGCTCATGGCTCATGGTCGAGTGCCCGCCTTATATTTCATCCGATCAACTTGGATTTAGTTTTCAGTGCCAGCACCGTACCTAAAATCACTTTGTAAGCTACTCTTACATTGTGGTTTCTATTTGAAGTAGCGGATTTCCCTTTTGCATTGGTTACCTTTTCAGTATAGTAGTAATATTAATTCTGGGTGACTGCCTCGTTGTTCTAGTGGTAGTAAACGCGACTGCTGATCATGAGGTCTCGGGTTCAAATCCCAGGTCGGGCCATAATCAGTTATTGAGTTTTTCGTCAACAAATTCTGAAACTGACGGTATCTGACCCTCGTGTTTCGAAAAGCACTGATCTCTCTCCGGTCGTGTCGGTTTACCGTCCCATCGGATTATGAGAGTGAGGGAATAGAGAGCGCATTCGCGCATTCATTTGGGCACTATAATCCTATCCTGCGCCGATGGCTTGTATCCGTCAACCGTCGCCGTGACATGAACTGTCTGGAGGACATTATTATTATTACTTTTTCAGTAACAGTACAATGCTGGACATAGGTCTCCCCCATCCTACAAATTCCATTACTGTAACGGCCTGACAAATGTCTACCGTTGAACATAGGCTTCCCCCATAGATTGCCTTATAGGGGGATTTGACCTAGTTGTCACGCTTGGCGGGCAGGTTGGCAGTCCGCACGTGTTTCCCTCTGCCGCCTCATACGACACCCACGGTACAAGTGCTAGTGAAATAGCACACATGGTCAATTATAGTCATTTTACGAATAATACCTATTTCTTAATTCCCACACTCTGTAAACGGATTGGCGATCGCAGCGACGAACGTGTCACACATTTTATGCAACTCCTCGTTGCTGGTTTGGGTATTTTAAATCTGGCGTATACGTGGGAAAAAAACTGTCCTTCGGGGGTTATGGTATCATTGTCCTTTCTTAAAGTGACCTCTCACCTCTTACGAAATACTGAATAAAAAACTGATAACATAAATGAATTATTATGATTACCTTAAATTACAAGAAATAAAAAAGTGTCGAACAAAAATTTTTCATCTTCTCATCTGATCATCACTCATTCTTTATCCTCTTAAAGTTTTTGTTCAAAATCGTATTATAACATTTTTTTTTATTTCATCGCCGATTTACAACAAACCGAACCTTTACGTATTATCAATAGATATTCGATTTTTACTTTTTTCCGTATCGAACGTAGTTTTCGAGTAAGTGTTTTTCTATTTTACTTTTTATTTGCCCGATGTAAGACAATTAAAAAGTACCATTGCTCTAATTAGTATTGATCGAAGTTCGGTGTATCGGAGATTAGCTGCAATTTCATGGCACTTATGTACTGAATACCTACTGTATCAATCTTGACTAAATATTGTCCCAGCAAACCAAAGAATTATTATATATCAACAGGTTTTTTTGTTAAGTTCTACGCAGCCAAAGTTGCGTTTAATAGCTAATGAATTATAAGTTTATCGTTTTATTGATATACTAGTAATTAATCGCCAGGTGTCAATGGAGTTGAATGGCCTCAAGTATGGAATGACTTAAAAGTGAAATATGGTGGACTAGCTTATTGCTTATCGAATCAGGTTGCAGTTCTAATCAACGATCAATTTCTGGGTGGAGAAAAGGAACTAAAAGAAATGATTGAATCAAAGTATACATATCATATATGCCCTGATTACTACAATGAAGCCATTGCAGAGTTTTTGAAGTACATCGACAGTTCTTGTGTAAGTGCTATGTGTATATGAAAGGCTAGCGTTTACGTTGATGCAGATTTTATTGTTTTTTTTTTACTAGGAGAAACAAATTTTTTTTACCTTCATAGAACGAGCGAAAGATTAGCCCTAAAACGAGAAATTTAAACAAAAATAGCATTTTCTTTTACTCTTAAGCGCCTGCAATTCCCGCGCTATACTTATCCTAAAAACAGATTCTCTTATTGATTAATTTAACAATAAAATTTGTAGATAGTTTTGTATCCTACAAGTTATAGTAAAATCTCTTATGATATAATGCACACGAAAATAAGTCAATAAATTATTTATTTTCGGGGGCTTCGTTTATATATCTCGCAGGCACATTATTATTTTTCAGATAACGTTAAAACAAATTTATATGGGGCTACTGCAAATATTCCGATTTTTGACTGAGGTCATGAGTTCACACACTAGTGCGGTTGAATAGCGTAAAAGCAGTTTGGTGTTGGTTATAGCCATTATTTGGTTTACCAACTGTCACAGGAGTGTGTCGGTAAATTATATGCTCAGTATCAAAGTTAGGAGGGGTACTTTCATCGTCGAACCACCCACCAGTACTGCAAATGTGTGTACGAAAAGCCACGTAGAATGTTTTGTTTGTTTATGTATGAGACACTAACCAGTTATAGTTTATTTTTAAAATACAATTATTTATACGATATAAAATACGATGATTATACGATTAATACAAGTAACAATAGGGATAATGATATCTTATATTACTTATATAACGCGAGTTACTTACACATGGAATGAAACTAATTTTACGGATTCTATCGCGTTTACTTTTAAGGACTGAGGTGTTTGACGTCCCGATGTCATAGTTAACGAAGGCTACCCCTATTGAAGGCAAAGGCTAAGGGCAACAGTGTGTCGCTGGTATGACAAATTTTAACATGGTGGACTAACTTTGAGAGATGAAGAAAAAAGTGATCGTTCTTCGACGGCTAGCTTTTTTTTAGAGTTTACTATAACTTGTAGGATACAAAACCATCTATACAAATTTTATTGTTAAGTTAGTCAATATGAGAATTCGCTTTTGAGATATAGCGCGGAGAATGGGAGGCGCTTAAAAGTAAAAGAAAATGATGTTTTTGTTTACTTTCGCTCGCTCTTTGTTACACAAGAATCTAAAGAAATTTTGTTTCTCCTGGTTAAGGAGATGAATCTCGATTCTCGAGTCTAAAGAGGAGTACAATGGTAGTTGTTGATTTAAAACATCAACATCCAACAAAATGTCCACTTTTTCGCTTTATCTGTTAGTGTTAATTTAAGGTCTTTACGAATGCAATTTTTGTTTACTGGTTGTTATGAATATCTTGCGTTTTACATCAATTTTCAAATTGAAATCATATCGTACTAAATATTCCTTTGTTCATTTGTTTCCGTGTCGTATCTTTTCCTTGAATAAACTACGGTCTTGAGCATGAAAAATTAAAAGTTCATCATTTCGACTACTACTATCGTGGCACAAGTGCTGAATAAACGGTACACAACAGATTTATACGTGGTAGAGCCATGCTGCAGTTATATTAAAAATATAGTTGTAGCACGAATGGGTCGGCTCGACCGGGGA
>DWHP01001491.1:0-16027 GCA_018247895.1 Parnassius honrathi
ATATATATATATGTATATATTATGTTTACACATGTATATTCATATATTGCTTCAGGCTCCTCGCTTTTATCTCAATAGTGATATACAGCCTAACTGAGAACAGCAAGCAAATGTTTGCCATCGTTGAATACTTAGAAATTGCTTCACGTACATCACACTTAGCTACTCAGCCAGTGTATCTTCGATGGTCACATGATCTCAAGTTTCATGTCCTTTCTAACATAAGTTGTTAAGAGCATCTCAGTAACTAGTTGCTCACCTTGCAAGTTAATTGCTCTATGTAACAAAAATTGAGGACTCCACATTGAAGATGTGCTAACGTTTTACCGCTCACGGCAATTCGACTTATAATTTGCGTAAATTTGAAATAAATGATAATTTTACCATAAATTATTGAAATATTATTAAGTCAACATATTATGATGTTTCTTCTTTCGTCGTTTTACTATTATTAAATAATACTGCGGTCTAATGTGTAATTACTTCATTAGGTATACTACCCCCAAATTTGTATAAATACAACAAATTCAATTCAACGAAAAAGTGGTTTAGTTAATAGTGTATGTAATTCATAGTTAAGCTGTGCCCGTTTCGCCTGGACCATGTGGGAGCGTATAGATCACAATCGACTTGGTACTCAGCCGCACACAATGACAATAAAGCCTTTTGTGGAAGTTTGTTCGTATAGGTATACCTATATATCGGTTAGGTTGTCAATATTACCACACCTCGTTTATTTCGTTGTATTTCTATTTACCAATATGTTTCTGTAGGTAAAGCGTTACTATTACATATATATTTTTTACAATTTATGGTGAGATATTCGAAAATTAAATGCGTATTTCGTTATTTTAATCCAAAAAATCCATTTTTATTTACTTTTTTTCAGAAATTTACCCTTATGGTAATATATTTATACTTTTAACACATAGGTTTGTGTGAAAAATAAATGAAAAATATTGTATATATTACATCAAAAAAGTATTTGTACCTATTTCCACACAAACAAAAAATAATTTAATTATTTTTCCATACAATAATGAAATCACCCGTAAACTATAAAGTTTTGTACAAACTGCGACACGCTATACCACTTTGTAAGACTTGAATTATTAAAAATCCTTTCTTAGTGGATGCCACTAAGGAAAAAAATCTTCCACTTGCCACACTCGACTCAGTGGAACGCAGTGCCACCACAGCTTAGCTCACCGCAGCGCCGCCAGCTTCATAAGCTAATACCGCCGTTTCCTTTCTACTATCGGAGTACTAGACGAACTGCAAGCTACCATCCACACTTGCTTGACATTCCGAACATTCGCACAAACTGGAATGCCCTGCTGGCGTCTGTTTTTCCGAGTGCGTATAACCTGAACCTCTTCAAGGTGTGAACATACTTCCCTAGGACAAACCCGCTCCATCTTAGATCTCATCTTTGCCCTCGGGCCAGTTTTAAACAAGACTCCACTAACACTCCATTTTCAACTATTTATTTAGGGTCACTAAAAGATGTTTCACTAGAGCAACTCAACCCATGCGACTAATAATTACACACAATTATTGTGTGATTTTCTTCATGCGCCTAATTAAGGATTAAGTTTTGACTTTTGTTGTATTATAAAATTCTTAAAAATGAATATTCATGTGTTAAAAATGAATAATTGATAAACGGTTAATATTATGTCCAATATGCTATATAGCTAAGTTAACCACTTGTTAAAAAGGGAAACTATTTAAAACTTTTACTTATAACTTTCTCTAATAAAAAAAAGTATGAATTCGCGTTTCTAACACGTTCATTTGTAGGGGACACAATTATTGCATAACTTTAGGAAATTATTAGACTACGTAGTAAAAACTTTATTCATATGATGACAAAAACAAAATGTCAAATCGGTTATTTAACTTTTATGTTCATCAAGTACACGTCTCTTTATTTTGTGCCAACTCACTCTTGCGTAAAATACCATTTACAAATATAATTAACGGAAGCTTAAACTTTTCGTTGTGTAATTGTTTAAAAAAGATGTGCAAAAAAAAAACAAGCATGTCTGACCCAACCCTAACATTACAAAGAATACTTTCTCTCTGGTTACGAAAGAGCCACTTCACTGATCGACCTGACGGTGAACTTGTTCCACTCGTAATTATTGTACATCGTTTGATGGTTTTAAATCACATTGTGAGATGGTGGTACTTGTAATAGATAGTTTTTTAACACATAAATTTTGTTTATATATTTTATATAAGATTTCATGAAAGTATATCGACCATATTTTTATAAACTACATGTTTTTTTGTAAACATTCTATCGTACCTATATTCCTATAGTAATAAACGTATTAAACGATAAATTATATGAATTTAAATACATACCTGCAATACACTAAGTAGTTAATGACGGCTCTGTGTGCAGTGGCTTAGCAATGAGTTTCAGTGGTAAGGGCAGCGGGTTCGAATCCTGCACGGAACAAGTATTTATAAGGCCTACAAATAATTGTTCCGGGTCTGGATGTTTATCTTTGTGAAATTTATGTACGTAAACTGACCCCCACGATACAGGAGAAAATCCTAGCGAGGCAGTTGCGTTTAAAAAAATGCAAAAAAATGTTTTTTATATCAATAATGGTGAGGGTATTTAGATAAAAATGTTTAAATAGATATTTAGTTTATGTGATTTAGTTTAAGCACCAACCTATTTAGCCATGGTAATGATTACTATTGTGAGAATCAGCACATGCCCACAGTATTGTGCAAAGTGTTAAGACGTTCAAGTATGTACTATGTAGGTAACTCTATTTCGCAATGGGTCTATTGTAACTGGTAACAGTTTGCTTTTGTGTCATCGTTCAAATTCAGAATGCAATTATAACAAATCGTTTTTGGGGAAACCAATGTAAATGTTCAGGTCGCGTGGTTGTTTACAAGGCTAATATAACGCCATATTGTAAAACTACACACTTATTTGGGGGCTGATTTTCAAAAAGCTACGACTGATTACAGTAATTGTTAGAAAAATACAAAATCTCAGTCAACAGTCAGTAAGTCGGCACAGAGAAAAGTTATGAGTTACCTCAGAACTTTTCTCTGGTTAACCGATTTTGATGATTCTTTTTCTATCTGAAAGCCGGTACTTCCTATGTGGTCCCCCATTAATTTAATCAAGATCTAACTAGTAGTTATTAGGTTATCGCTAACAATGCGTATTTAATTGACTGTTGTTCTCATGGAAGTCGGTTGCACGAAATGTTTAATTTTATCACTTGTTTTTATACAGAAAGATGTCAACAATGTCCTTTTTTCATTGGTTTGATTGAAGGTATCGACAATCACGTCTATTCTAGTAGAGAATGAGAGTACGAAACCAAATTGACAAACTTCACCGATTCTAATAAATAAAAAGTAAATGAGTGTCACCCCTGAGGCCTAAGATGGAATATCACTATTAGTGAAAATGGTCTCCGGTTCTTGTCACACGAAACACAGCAGCAACGCTAATTCTTCAGCGTAATCTTTTTAAATTAATTGTCTCTTCAAGGTGCGTGTGAACAGGCTTCTTCTGGGCAAACTTGCTCCATCGTAGATCTCATCTTTGCCTTCAGGCCAGATGGCGGTCAAGAGTGAACCTATTTTTAATTAAAAAAAGGTGTACTTTCTAAGGTCGTGCCGACGCACACAGGTTGCAGCCATATTGACGGTCCGTAGCATATACGATACCTACACCAGTAGCAAATAACGCCACCTTCGAATCACTGATAATATCATTATAGCAAAATCGCTGTGAGACTTTAACACAATACAAAACGACCTCAATCGAGCAAATTGCACTCCGAGGACAGAGATAAAATATCTCGTTACTGGTAAAAACTCCACTTAGCTTCATTTACCGTACGAAACATTTTTCTACTTATTCACGCTGATATTCTGTGCAAGAGTGGTGCCTTTTCGGACGAACTACGAATCAGACGTGCTGCATTCATTTCAAAATGGCTGTAAGACGGTAACACTGTGCTCAATCATCTCTGTCGAGTCTCAAAAGTCGATCTTAAAATAAACATAGACAAGACGAATATTATTACGTCCAAGGTCCACAAACTATACTTACCACTTAGATGTAGTGTTAACGCGCGACGACAAAATGACTACCTGGCTGGTCTAGTGCTCGTTAGCGCGTTTACTGATCATGTGGCCTCGGTTCAAATTCCGTGTTCGTGCCAAAATCACAGCTCATGGTCATGGCTCAGGGTCATGAAGTTGGCATTGTTTTATCCCTTTGGCTTGTAAAGTGCGTTAATCCGTTGGTCCTGCTTCAGTTCTCTCTCCGGTCGTGTCGGATTCCATCCCATCAGACTATGAATTTGAGGAAATGTACGCTGAAGTTAGTGCACTATAATCCTGTCCTGCGCAGATGGTTAGTCTCCATTGAGACCGACCGCCGTAACTGAAATTCATCCTAGAGGACATTTATTTAATTCGAGAGCTTCGTGGTTCTCCGCCGAGAGGTAGAGACAGACTCTTAGTTATTTAAATTCCCATTAGCTGGGGCTACAGGAACGATTTCACACACCACTGCAGTTACGACGTTCATTCCGGGCTCTGAGGCCTTCTCAAGAAGTCCTTGGTTAGCACTACAAGCCACCTCTAACTTACCCCTATTCATCTTCTAGTAAAGCGCGCTGGAACACAATCCGCACCCTCTTGCACGACCTCCAACTTCACCCGCGCAACTTCCCCGAAATCATTACCTGGAGGCTATGATCCCAGGAAAAACGAGTGCCTATGAGCACGGCCTCCACGTTTCGATGGCGAAGGGTAGGGGGCGCGGCGTATCGTAATACCGACAATCTTCTCCCTCCAAATCAGCGTCGTGGTTGCGCCAGCGGTGCGAAAGATGGAGCGAATGGCACATCGCCATACCAACACTCCTGTTTTCCCGCGGCTTCGAAGAGAGAAGAGGTTGCTTAATGGGTTATTCAGTCAGTTCAGTCTTTATGGGACTTCAAATGAATTGCGATGATGATGATAATAATGATGTAAATTTCATATGATTGATCAAGAAATACTTTTAATGGTTTTTATTCCAGGAGTTCGCCATTCTACATACCGCGACGCCCGCGGTGTTCTCCATTCTTACTTCTTTAGCTGGGAACATGCCCCTACCCGTAACCTGGAAGTAGACTGGCTTGACGCTAGAAATATTTGCCGTCGTCACTGCATGGACACGGTTTCAATGGAAACTCCACAGGTAAAAATATTTTCTTTTGATTTTTTCGCACTTTATAGAAATTAATTAAGACCTTCTGATCCAGACTATATGATAGATAAAATTTAATAGTTTTATTCATAATCGGGTTCAAAAATATGACACCACAATGGTGTAATAATATCAACCGTCACGAACTCGATGGGACAGCTCTGCAATTCATTAACGGCCGATTTTTTAATCGTCAGACGAAAACCAAGATTTCTATGTATTCCATAATACATCGCACACTAAGCTCAGTCAATTATCCATAACTTCGTAGTCAAGAGAACAGCTGACACAGAAGGACAATCCCCCGAGACAATAGGTTATACGCGATAAAATGCGTAAAACTAGTTTCATTTAAATGTATAGAGTACGTGTATACCGTGTGGCATATTTACCGTGTCAACTAACCGCTCGATATTCGCAGACGTTACACCGTTTTTGATTTTTGATCCTAATTGTCGGTCTAGTAGTAATGCTTTCTACAAGAGAGGTCCACGTTCAAAGGTTAATAAAGAAGACGAAGATAAAAATATTTTACCCCTCATTACTTTTAGAATTACTATGCATCAATATCATAATTTATATATAGATAGGCCCGTAATGATACCGGTTCACTTTTTACCGGACAGGATTTGGGTGAGTGAAGTCTATGTGAAAAAAGTAGAAGCCTATAAAAAAAGATACGTAAATATTTTTCAAACCTAGTTATTTTTATTGATATAGGTATTACATACTATCTGATACCCGCTCGCTTCGTTGAGCGCATGATAATGTTTTATTACGGAACCTAATAATTTTTTATGGATCTATCGTAAAATCCGTTATAGAGAGATAGTTTTAGCGCTCTCGTGAGTCAGTCAGTAATAATAATAATGTCCTCCAGACCAAATTTCGGTCACGGCGGCCTGTCTCAACGGAGACTAGCCATCGGCGCAGGACAGGTTTATAGTGCCCAAGTGTATGCGCAAGCACAGGTGCACTCTATATTCCCTCACTGTCATAATCCGACAGGACTGTAAACCGACCCGACCGGAGAGAGATCAGGCGCAGGACTAACGGCTCGACGTGCTTTCCGAGGCACGGGGGTGAGACACCGCCAACTTCCTCACTCCGGGCAGCTACTGAGAATTTCTTAACGGAAAATCTCAATAATTGATTTTTTGGCCTGACCTGGAATTGGAATTCCAGGTCCCTGGTCCTCATGATCAGCAGTCGCACTACTACAGCCACTAGATCAAGGTGGCAGTCAGTAATATAATATATAAGGTATTTCGCTTATATATTATATAGATTATAAAATTGATCTATCAACAAATATATCTATAAAGAAACTACTACAAATTTGAAATAACCTTTTCACCCAGCGGTCGGTCAAGAATGATTTATTGGTAAAGAATGATTTATTTGTAGCCACGCGAATAGTAGGGTGCATATATACTGAATTTTGATGTTTTTTAATCCTCTCATTTATTTTTTCAAAATTGAATGTTTACTTACTAAAAAATCTATATCATAAGCTTCTAATTGATTCACTTATGACACCTATTTTATCCCGACGGTAAAAAAATCAGCCGCTAACCACGTCACGCAACTTCTTCTGGGTCCTATTGAAACAGATATTGACCGACTCCAGAGATCCGTTTGCGGAAAAAAGTAAATAGCAAAGCTGTATTGATATCTAAAACGCATTCAGCGTCTTTATCTCCAGCGTACCAGAGGTTTTAACTTTTAACCGGATTACGATAAAATTATAGGGGTGGTAGAAACTGAATTCTAGTGACCGGCAGGTTATTAGAAGTAGCATATAAATCCTTATAATTCCGTCCTTACAATTACGTCCTTCATTACTTAAGATGCATCGTGCAGAAGTGTAGTTACTTTTTACAACAACGCATTGAAGGATTACAATTTGCGATTTCTCTCTTGACTTTCATCTACGTGCTATTTTCGAGAGTCGCGAATCGTCTAGTACAACTACTTCCTGCCTAAAAAACAGCTCCGCCTTTTTTGATGAAACTTTTTGTTTGTGTTTGAACTTTGAATGGGTCTCCACTCTCTAGATGGTTTATGTTCACATTTGTACTCGGTAGGTGGCGCTGTTGTCGACATCCGGAAATCACACGTACGAAGTCGGGATGGACCGCTAGTATTGTATATTGTACATATAAATGTACATGTCTTATGGCAGATCAAATAAAACATACACTAGCATCTATCATTAGGTCAAACTTAAATCGTTTAGACAGTTTCTTCAGCGATGCTTTACCTATTTTTTTTACCTTTACCTACTAATTAGGGGTATATCGAGGTACTGTGTTCGTATATCGCTGTGTTGGATTCCTCGGCGTCGACATATCGAATGACGTGAAGTTTCGTGGTCACTTGATAGAGACGACCAAATTGGCCTCTAAAAAGCTTGGTGTGCTCAGCAGAGCAGGACGGCACTTCACGCCGGCACACGGCCTGCAACTCTACAAGGCGCAGGTTCAGCCTCAAATGGAATACTCTTCACATCTCTGGGCCGGAGCTCCCCAGTGCTAACTCCTTTAATTTGATCGCATCCAGCGCAGAGTGGTTCGAATCATCGGCGAACAAGCACTTTCTGATCGGCTTGACTCCCTGGCGATGTGAAGAGATGTTGCATCTCTTTGTGTATTCTATCGTATTTACCACGGGGAGTGCTCAGAGAAATTGTTCGGACTAATTCCAGCAGCTCAATTGCACCATCGCACGTCACGACAGTACTCAAGAGTACCTTACCAAGTGGATGATTGGCGGTCCACTACTGTGCGAATCATAAGAAGTTTTTTTCCTCGCACAACCTCCTTGGGCGGTGGTAGTCACTTACCATCAGGTGAGGCGCATGCTCGTTTGCCTCCTCTCATATCAAAAAACGGTAAGTTAGTACTGTCCTGCTGAGCGATTGTGTAACTCTGGTGAATACCTTTACTACGCAACTGCGTTTATTCATTACGACAACACTTTTTAACCTAAAATAAAATAGCAGGCTATTGGAAACTGCATAGTATCACTGGGCTGGGCAGTGACGGTCGATCATCATGGAGGTCGAGTTCTTTCTTATGAAAAATTAAAGTCTGATGGTTTAGGAAACGGTCTGTAAAACTCAAAAGTTACGGCTTTGAATGTGCTATTCTACTAATGTCATGAACTACTCCCAACACAAGGACTGTAGTTTAGTTGGATGACGAGGGTAAATATAAGTAGTTTAAAAGCATCGCTAGTAGCTACTCTTGTTTTAAATAAATAATTTTAATCTTATAGATGCGGAAAAAAATTGACTTAGTTTATAGTTGTGTGTTCATATAATATAATTGTCCTTATTCGATATAACAACTGTTCACTGAAGAGCAGACTAGCAAACTTGAGCTGCTTGAGTGTATCCAACATCTCTGTATATGATCCATATTTGGACCACACTAAATAGACTACTTTATTCTTGGAATACCGCACAAAGCTCAAATTGGCTCCCAATCCGTCCGTCAGAATTCTCACATTGGTTCTGCTCTCTACTATGCCTAATTTATTATATTTTTTTCAATTCGATTTTTTTTTAAATATCGAATCTCGAATCCCTACTTCTGTGTAAATTTGTAAGAAATAAATTGTACAAATAATTTAACATCTCACCACACAACAACGTGACACACCCGCGAGCCGAGAGGAATCTTCCGATCTCTTCGCAAAGGTCCACTTTCTACTGAAGTATTCAACATTTCTTACGGTATGAATGTTACCGCACGATGGACGCCATTATCACCTAATTTAGCATTATAGGTATATAAGAGGTAAACTCTTTCGTAACTATTCTGAACATTAATTAGAAGCAAAATATATGTGTATATTATCCAGTTTCGGCAACATTTACAAATATATAAATTACATAACTTTAATTGATTATATTTTTATCACATTTCACATGTTGAACAAATGTTTAAAAATACATAATTTTAAAGAATATTAATATACCTACTTATAGTTTGTTCTGATCTCCGACTTCCATTACGGCAGGTAGACGTACCTCACACAATCACTTGTCGACATAATGTAACGGGGTCAATCGCGTTGATGATGCGTTCACTTTCCCAGACTCAAAATCGGCTATTTTGTAATTGTATTCAAGGCATTCATTTGTATTTCGTACTAAAAATAACGATACTTTAAGCACAAAGTTATTGAACAAAATAATGTCTCATGCTCTCTGATTATTGCATATTAAACGAAAAATATCAAGCTTGTTAATTACGGCTTACTTTATTTATTATATTTTAGCATATTACAGAAATCATAAACTTTAAACCACACATCATAAAGAAATTTTGCGATATGCAGAATGTGAATAATTATAAACATAAGAATATTTTTTTTGTTAACGCTCATCCGGGTGTACGAGTTGAAAAACAAAAACAGGTTCTTCGTTAGCACTTCTCGCGTTATGGAACGAACATCTCATTTCTTATTTATGCGATGTGTTTCACATTAATAGGTATTAGATGTTTTTTTTTGTGTCTAAAAGATTAACTTCAATATCCGGAATTGCGGGTCGCTGGACTAAAAGCAAAACACAGCCAATTATGGTTGGACATCAATATGTATTAGGATAGCCGACAGTCTCATTAGGTTTGTAGAGCGCGGAAGGCGTCCGTGAGCAGGGTGCAATGGCCTAGTGCGTTCTTGTCGATAGAGAAGTGTTCGCGACGACAACGTCAAGTGGCGCACGGCATACATTCCTGTCAGCTGCGTCGCGCGTCGTCCACTTCTTCCAACGGACACAAGTTGAGACGCATTTCCTGCCGCGATTATGACTACGTACTAACCTAACTGATTGGCAAAACATCAGCTTACCTCACACCATATTTACTAGGTCACTGAAAATATTAATGAATAGGTAATTAGAGTGCGCCTTTAAAATCTACACTGTTATTTTAGAGGTAGAGTATGATTCAAGTACCTACTAAATACTGTCCGCATGTGAAAGTTTGTACCTGTTGAAGATGCATGCAAACCGTTTTAGGTATTACTTATTTATTCATTTATTTACTTACTTTTTACGTGGTAGAGCCACGCTGCAGCTATATCATGGTTGTAGCATGAACGGGTCGGCTCGACCGGGGAAGGACCACGCTCTCACAGAATACCAGCGTAAAATAGCAGCTTAATGCTGCTGTGTTTCGTTTAGTGAGTGAAGAGAATCGGAGACCTGTTTTACTGGAATCGAGGCATTCCATCTTAGTCTTCAAGGGTGACAACGCATCTGCATTTTGATTCTTAATCTAGGTTAAATGTATATCTCTATGGGCCACAGCATCCTCTTACCGTCAGGTAGACTGTGTGCTCGTTTGTCACCCTTATTATCCTATAAAAATTACAGTTACCAATCCGTTTGCCACACGTATAGCACCTACAGCAAATTGGGATATCCCTATGCGGCAAGTGTAGGGGACACCTATGTTCAGCTGGGGATTTATGGTAATTTGTAATGAATTAATGAATGAGCATTGTAAAATAACTTTAGCTTATTGCATTTATTTACAAATTGCAGAAATTCAAAGTTCAAATACAAACTGAACTCTTGGAAGTGATCGATTCGATATCGCGTCGTATCATCGAGGAGGGCGATGTAGAAGTGGAGCCTGAGTGCGAAGAGGACGGTGATATGCCAGAGAGCGATGGTGTGACAGAGACAGGGCGAGCTCTTGCCAGGCTTGTTACGTGTTTGGGTGAGGAGTTTAGAGCCTGTGGAGCCAGGAATAAGAGGTTTGTTTCTTGTTATTTGATAATATACGTCTAGAAAATGGTTTAAATTGCCAAATTAAATATATAAATGAAAATTTTCTGAAAAGTTTTCTTACGACTAGCAGTTACAGGGCATAGGTCCACCCTCTATCTATATTTTAATAAATATGAACATAAGACGACTCTTACGAAAACTGCCTCTAGCAGACCAGAACCCCTAAATTCAGTTCTCTTTTTGTAGTGTAGGTAGTACCGGATTTATGGGGTCGCAACTTATTTTTTAGAATACTGAAATGACAAACGATAAGTGGTAGAGCCTCGCTGCAGCTATATTATGGTTGTAGCACGAATGGGTCGGCCCGACCGGGGAAGGACCACGCTCTCTCAGAATAACAGCGTAAAAGGGCAGCTTAATACTGCTGTTTCGTATGGTGAGTGTAGAGAAACGAGACGTTTCATCTTAGTATGACAACGCATCTGCGTTTTGATTTTTAATCGAGAACAAATGTAGATGTATATGGGCCACAGCCTCCACTTACCATCAGGTGGACTGTGAGCTTGTTTGTCTCTCTTATTCTATAAAACAAACAAAAAAAACTTAACTACCGCAGTCCATGGACACCTTAAGCCGAGTTGAAAAAAAACGTCTACAAAAGCATTTTCATCTAAAGCCGAGCCTTTAATTATACTAGGTCTTACCCTTCATACAAGAACACAGCAGTGCAGGCACTGCTTGCCAGTAGAAATAGGTAAGAGAGCGGTAGCACCCAGACGGACTCCTAGGCAAGAAACGAGTTCTGCTACCTAATAGCACAGTATATGAATAAGTACAGCACGGAAACTAAGCCTAGTGGAGGACATAATTACCTACGCTCCGGTGAAACAATAGGGTTGTGTCTTTAATGTTTTTGATATATTTTTTTTACATTTTTGTTCTGTAGTAATCAATCATAAGAATTTAAATAATTAGCTTACACATACAGTTTAAGTAGGTAATATCATGGCGTCGGTTGATTTCAGTAAAAGACAACAGTTTAAACACGGAAAACAATATTAACATATAACAACTTGTAGAACTTTAACAAAATTTTTTATTCAATATGGATTATAAATAATGCTTATTGAAAGTCATTTTTTTCCATTTACCACTGGTTCGCAAAAAAACCTCTGTCCTGGGAAAAACCAGCAAGAAATTTTTGTAAAAAAAATACTGTCCTATTTTATTATAATTATACAATATTATCGACTTCAACACCCTCAAAAATCTTTAAATTGACAGCCAGACAAAACAATGAAAACGACATCCATGATGAAAAAATTGATACACATTGCAGCCGCCATCTTGGATTCACGTTTTGACAGCACTATTGGCTTCAACACCCTCGAAAACCATGAAAATGACACCCATGACGAAAAAACTGATACATTTTGTAGCCGCCATCTTGGATTCATGTTTTGACAGCACTATTGGCTTCAACACCCTCGAAAACTATGAAAACGATACCCATGACGAAAAAACTGGTACATTTTGTAGCCGCCATTTTGGGTTCACGTTTTGACAGCGCTATCGGCTTCAACACCCTTGAAAAGCCATGAAAACGACACCTATTTTGTAACATTTGATAAATATTTCAGCCGCCATCTTGGATTTACTTTTTGTTACCACTATTGCATAATAATTCATTACAATCGATCACACGTACTTATAATTCGATAAGGATTATTAAAATAACAATAAATAATTCTTACCTTTCAAAATCAGCAGGAAGTTTAAATACGATAGCTCCGGTTTTGATAAAGCCGAGTTAAAACGAATGGTGGTTAATATAGCGCATAGCGCCATATTATAGCGCGCTATCTCACCGTAACACACAGCGCGTGCTATGCAAGTAGTTGCCATGGCGCTATTGCGCTTTGGCGCTATGAAGTGTTAATATCTAGCGGCTACTAGTTCTAGCAGCAGCGCTGTTGGGAGAGGACGTGTGGTGCAAATTTGATTTAGTAGCACGCTATTCATCGCGCGCGACCTAATTTAGTGTTAGACGTTGTTTAGTGAGTGCGTACTGTATATTTATAAGTGATCGAAGGACACAGTTGTCTGCCATAAAAGAAGCCTAACTAATGTCTTTAAATGTAAATAAAATATAGATACAAAGGTGTATGTAAATAGTTGATTTTAATAAATAAAATTAATAAACTTTTAAATACACCCTTATTTGATTTATAATTTATATTAAGATTAAAATAACGTTTACATCAATTGTAATAAAAAATAATTAATTTTATTTCGTTTGAAAAAGTACATGCCTTAAAAATATTTTTAGGATTATATAAAGTCGTAAGCCTGAAAAGTATGAAGAAGCGTTCATTGGTTTTTCATTACCATTTTATTTTAGTCTAAAATGCGACTTATTACGAAATATCTAATGTTCTTATATAGCACGCGGTCTATCCAATGAACGGCATGTAATGCAACGTGCTACGAGATATAGCGTGCTGCAAAACTTAACGCGCTTGCTGGCCTCCTACACGCTTCTTATAAATAGCGCGCTATAACATAGCGTATTCAATAACGCGCTAGAAATTTATAGTTTATAGTCTGTAGCGTGCTATTGATTTATAGTCGTTTTGAACAACTTTACTATGTAGGTAGCCGCCATGGCGCTATGGCGCTTTGGCGCTATTAATATCTAGCGGCAACTAATTCTAGCAGCAGCGCTGCTAGGAGTGGACTTGTGACTCAAATTTGATCTAGTAGTGCACTATTCACCGCGTGCGACGTAATTGAGTGTAGACGTTGTTCGTTTAGTGTATACTGTATATTTCGGTTAGTTCGGCAAGGCACCTGCAATTCCTCTACTGTTGCGGATGTTCGTGGGCGGCGGTAGTCACTTAATATCAGGTGAACCGTATACTCGTCTGCCCCCTTTTCTATAAAAAAAATTATAGATTTTTTTTATAGGTTAGGGTGACAAACGAGCACACAGTCCACCTGATGGTAAGTGGTTGCTGCGGCCCATAGACATCCACATCTATCATTGATTACAAATCAAAATGCAGATGCGTTTTCACCCGTGAGGACTAAGATGGAATGCCTCGTTTCCAGTAAAAAGGGTATCCGGTTCTCTACACCCGCCATACGAAACACAGCAGCATTAAGCTACTCCCCGGTCGAGCCGACCATTTCGTGCTACAACTATGCTATTAATATAACAGCAGCATGTCTTTACTACGTATAAAAGCTGATCGAAAGACAAAAAAGAAGCTTAACTAACGTTTTTAAATGTAAATAAAGTGTAGATACAAAAGTATATAATAGTGTATGTAAATAGTTGATTTTTGTATATACAATCAAAGAACTTATAAATACACTTTAATTGATTGTATTACATTAAGATTAAAATAATGTTTACATCGATTATAGACAGTTGTAAGCCTGAATAGCATAAAAGAGTTTTCATTGGTTTTTGTTTACTGCTTTATTTTATTTTAGTTTTAAACGCGACTTATTACGAAATAATATTCTACAGCACGCGGTCTATCCAACGAACGACACACGACACGTAATGTAACGTGCTACGAGATTTAGCGTGCTGCAAAACTTTACGTGCTTGCCGGTTTCCCCACACTTTCGTATAAATAGCGCGCTATAACATAGCGTATTTAAGAATCCGTATATTAATGTTTTGGTGATATTGAGCGATCTGGATCTCGATATCTATAAGACCTAAGAGTTTGCTATTTTGGACACATTAAACTTGGACTTATAATCTACAAATCGATTAAGGCAAAAACACGATTCGATAAAAAAATTCTCAATAAAAAATTAACGAAAAAACCTCATTTAGCACCTATTTTGAGTTAGATCTCTGAAACCTTATGGAATTGAATGATAATTTTTAACGTAATAGATCGATAATAATATTATCTCAAATAGTGACGGGTTATTTTTTTATTTTTCGACGTGGGCTTCCCGTAATTAGCATTTACGTGATTTGGCGCTTGCTCTTTCTGTCTCTTATTTTGCACGCGGTAGGTAATCGTCCATCATCCGCGATATCCTTTTCAATTTTTTCAATCAGTTTATCGGTCTGCGGCGGCCTCTGTTGCGTGACGAAGTACGTAGTAGGAAGTAAATATTTTCATTTGAAAATAGTTTCCAAAAATGTGGGTGATAGTATAATAGATTGCGTTCCGTTTTAAACAGTAGCCACTATAGCAAACTAAATAGAACGACTTCATAGTATACTGAATTGACGTCACATTTTACGTAGGTCACAGACTATTATGGTGCAATGGGTGCATGGAGTATAGAGGTAAGGAGGACAATCTACCTTAAGAGAATAGTTGAAAATGTGCCCTTCTGTAAGCAGTAAATAACAGTCCAAAAACAGTCCACAACAGCGCTCGAGTAGCTACATGGTATGATAAATCCCCGTAAAATACGTTGACAGTGACTATAAAAATAAATAATATTGGAAGCAATAAAATAATTACCGTAAAAAAATTATGGTGAAAGTCTGTGCAATAAAAAAATCATAAAAAGTACTTTCAAATTTAGACTGTAGCTACAGTGGCGCCACCTATTTAGCGCTTTCCTACGTACACTTTTTTATACAGAGTCCGTACTCCTTACCTCTACACTCCATAAGTGGGTGGTCACCATCGTAGAGTACTTTCTAATATACTGAAAATCACCAATGACTGACACCTTTAGATTTAGACTTTTTTCTTCTTCTTTTTTTATCTCTGGGGTACGATTAAGCAGACTGTATTCCAAAAAACATGCGATACCGGGGCAGAAATGCGTATGCGTATAGTCGCAGCCTTTGAAAAAATAAAGTCTGAAATGTCTGTCATGCAACGCGTGCGTTTAGACATTATATATTTACAGCGAGCCTTAACCATCTGAGCTACCACGGCCACGTTAGACATTATAAGCCGGTGACGCAAATGTATAGAGGTACAAGGTGGACATATTGAACAACATCTTCGTGGTCGTCAAGTAGACATAGTGATAAATTA
>DWHP01001492.1:0-16026 GCA_018247895.1 Parnassius honrathi
TAACAATTTGTACACACCCCACCGCCATCTATGATAAATATGAATAGGTTAATTCGAGCGCATGTTGGGCGCGACTAACCACGAAACTGCACGTCACTCGATATGTCGACGCCGAGGATTCCAATACTGGCTGAGGCAACAAGGAGTGCCTTGAAATTGAAGAGATACGACGAAAGGGTTTTTTAGCGGTAAACGTGCAAACTTATGTTTTCTGAGGGTTAAACTAGATTGTTCAGCATAGACTCGACTTCAGACAGAAGTTTGTCCCGGTACTCGGAGACGTTTTCTCGAAAAATATTGGCACGGCAGGTATACAGAGCATCACCAGTGCTGTCGTCTGCATAGCATTGAATGTTACCGGTTTGCAACAAGTCATTGATATGCAGAGGAACCAGCGTCGGTGATAGCATGCAACCTTGTGGAACACCAGCGTTAATGGGCTTGTAATCGGAGCATGCACCATCTACTACGACCTTGATGCTCCGATCTGCAAGAAAACTGGTGATCCAATTGCACAATTTCTCGGGAATCCCATATGAAGGAAGCTTCGTAAAAAGAGTTTTGTGCCAAAACCGATCGAAGACCTTTGCTATGTCCAAACTAACGGCCAACGCCTCCCCCTTGGACCCTACTGCCTCCGCCCATTTATGAGTTAGGTAACCCAAAAGAACACCAGCCGAGCGAGTGTGACGGAAACCGTACTGGCGGTCACTAATCTGGTGGTGATCTTGAAGGTACCGCATGAGCTGGCAGTTAATAATGGATTCCATTATTTTGGAGAACAAGGAGGTGATGGTGATAGGCCTATAGTTGGACGGATCAGAGCGGTTATCATTTTTAGAGTTCGGGTGCACGGGGGCTGTCTTCCATGATTTCGGGACTACGCCGAAGGAGTGGGAGTACCGGTGTAAAACCGGTGCCAACTCCGGAGCACACGTCTTCAGCACAATAGGAGGGACGCCATCCGGCCCACTCGACTTGTTGACGTCCAGGGAGAGGAGTGCTCTGCACACCGAGCACTGGGTAAACAGGACATCCTGCATGGAGCACACACACTACTATTATGTTCAGCACTTCAGATTCATGGTACATATAAATAATTTATTCTCGGGTCTGGATGTAAACTCAGCTAATTTTTATATAGATCATCATCAACAGCTTTTTAGTCTGGGCGTAGGTTTTTCCAAGAATGTACCAACTATCATAAATTATAAAAAAGATTTGCATAGGCCATTCATGCGTGTAATCGCAATGCCAAAACCTGAGCTGCTACCAAAGAAACTGAAATGAATTCTCGCACTCCTTATACTTCTCCATCAGCAATCAGCGTTCTATGTTTTGGTTCAGTTATACGAGTTAGGAAGGTTTTTCAGTGGAGCAAACCTTGTTGATATTTAATCTTTTGTTTAATAAAAGTAAAAATATTGCAATGCTAATGCACTTATTACGTTTAAAATAATAATCTTTGCGATGGCTAAACTCTTAAGAAGTTTAACGAAGTTAACTGTCACCAGTACTCAAATAAATAATATAAAAAAGGAAAAATATACACTACTGTCGATAAATACAACAGGTGTTTCGCATCGATGCTAACCCTGCGATGTATATTCGCTAAGAATTAGCAGTAAAAAAAGCATATATCGATGCAACAGATCATCGTGCTAGATCGTTTTCAGATATGGTTAAACAAGTAGCCAATACATAGCCTGACTGGTTTATAAGGAAGATCCTATTACTCGATGAATAACGGTCGACCTGTGACGGAATCAAATTGCAACGCGACAAGAGTGCTGAGATGAAAGTATATATATTTACGCGTTGTATTTTGTTTCATACCTATTAAGAAATTCTGACGCGTTTTCTGTGTTTTTAGTAATAATATGTGCCAGAGCTATCACAATATCATAACACTGGGAGGATGCTGATTGTATCTTCAGCCCGAAGAATCGCCTTTCTACATTTGTTTATAGGATAATGGTGACAAACGAGCACACAGTCCACCTGATAGTAAGTGAATGTTGTGGCGCATATACATCTATATCTATCCTCGATTAAGAATCGAAATGCAGATGCATCCTACCGTAACCCTCTAATACGTACTCTTTTTATTAAGCTCTCCCTTTCGAATCCAGTATCTAATAATCTTTCACCTTATCCGGTTGCATCTTTTTCGCGCCTCTCAGTCTGTTATGACTGCTGTGTGAGAAAACTTTTTCGAGTATCTTTGACATCGAGTCGACATCGAGTATCCCAACCTCTAAGTCAAAAATGGTTTTTAATGATTTGTGTATACTCTGGGCTGGGCTTCATCGAGACCCGGAACTGGAGAACTGTAACAATAGAAACAGAAAAAAAATCATCTCAAAATAATGATAATCTTTATTTGCAGGAGTACGGTTGTACAATGATCTCACAATTGATAAGTTCCATATATTATTCTACCTTATAAATATTAAAATAAAATATTAGTAACTAACAAGCAAATGTAATTGTCACATTAATTCGTATAATATTAATAATAATTAAGTTAGTATAAGATTGTCAGAGATGAATATAGAACTACACATGTGGGGGTAACCTAAGCGTTATTTTCCAATACCAAACTGTCTGTCGTTTTTGCGGGAGGAAATATACGCCGCGCACACTTTCGAAGACTCCCACACAAAAATAATCGTCTGCCACTACGAAACTCGTTTTATTCTACGTATACGACCGCGTGGACATATACATTGGCACATGGGAACGCCTGCGTATGGCTACTCCCCTCCGGTACGTCAGCGGCCTGTGTTGCTTTATGGAGATAAATATCAGAGTAAAATTCGTTTGTAGTTGAATTTATATCAAATGATTATTTCTATATGTACACAAAATCAGTTGTTGTCCGTTAGTTTCGCTAAAACTCGAAACTGACTCAACCGATTCTGACGTCATTTTTAGTTTATGTTTGAGTGGTTTAGATTTAAAGACAATTGGCCCGGCAGATAGATTTGTTATTGAGATCCAGAAATCACCCGTGCGAGACCGGGGCATATCGCTAGTATTTAAATAAAAGTAGTTTTTACGGATGTAATTGCGTATATTTACTTATTTTATATTCCCGACGACTTGAGCATTTAACAGCACCTGTGGTCGCTGAGGGTAAAGCGGTGTTCGAAGTCTCAATGTCACAGTTACGGCTACCTCCAGGCTAACTTATGGTATCTTGAAGTCTTGCAGTTGTATGCTTGGGTTGGGATTTAAATTTATTAATTATAGGATCCCAAGCAGATGGTAGCACCCCGCCATCTTCTCTATCGCAATTTATTCACTTCATACGCTGCAGATTGCAGACTGAATGCGTACAGGATCGCCCCGTCATTACATCAGATCTGATAGACCAAAAATCCTCGCTAAAGAATACCGATTCCCTCCAAGGATGATTCGCAAGGCTGTTGAATTAAAAAAAACATGCAATTTTTTTAAAGTTTATTATAAGCCAGTGCTCGACTACAACCCTACCTGGTGGTAGGTGGTGATGTACCCATAGATGGTAGATCGCACTGTCTTAGCGTAACAAAAGCCTGTTCACTGTTGCCTTGGAGACGCCCAGGTCGTATTCGGACGGAAAGATAGACGCCGGCAAATTATTCCACTCCCTTGCTGTACGCATTATAAAAGAAACCGTTTGGTTCTACGAGTATTGGGTGACGACCCGCCGACCGTCTGGTTGTCCGATGGTGGAAAGGAGAGGGAGGAATTAAAGAGTAATTTCTGCGCACACTCTCCAAAATCCTTCCTATAGAATACTGATAGGCTGGCTACTCTACGCCTGTGTTCGAGGGTGAAAAGATTGTTTTCAGCCAAATCAAGGTTACCAATGAGCCTCGCAGCACGTCTTCGTCATCGTCACGGCACGTCATCGGACTTGCGCTTTATATGAGGTAAGAAGCTGCACCGGTGTAAAGTATCATCACACCCTTACAAAGACAACTAGTTTCCTTGCGACTGCTTTGGCCCTGGACTCAATGAACCACCCATGGTTGAGGTTTGAAGAAACGTCAACCCCCAACAACTGAAGGCGGTCAGTGTTTTTCAAGGATATATTCCGGAAAGTAGGAGCCAGGGTGAGGTAAAAAGACACGCTTGTGTTTTGGAGGCGTTGAATCTGGTCATGTCCTATAGTTACGTCACCATCTATTTCGAGATATCTTAGTTTCAGTTACCAATAGTAAAAAATCTCCGTTAGAACAACACAAAACTGACGTTATATGTAATGAAAATGACAAAGACAACGTTTGATAATTTTAAAAATGAATATTGAGTATAACGAACAACCTCTAGGGAACACTGCTTAAGTGTTACAAAGCTGCTTTAACTGCTTTTAAAGCCTAATTATAGATTCACGGATGAAATGGCAACAAAAGTGTAGTTACCACTGCCTATTTTGCTTACATAATTTGTTACAATATACAAACTAACATGAAACACGGAATATCAACTAATAATATTCTATTCTATGCTCTATCTACTATTTTACATCCATAGAAATAATTCGTAATAGAATTCATAAAACGTAGGCTGTTAAGATTTTAAATATAAAATGCTTCGTTGATTTGGTTATTGTTACCGTGAAATGATTACTTAGAACCTCCAACCATATTTTGTGCAGTTTAAAGGTGGATTTACACTAGAGTGTGTCACATATTTAGCAATCGTAAATTCATCAAACAGAACCTAATATATTTTCAATAAATTAGGAATGTTTAAGTTTTCAGTTATTAAGTTCCTTAACTTATTGTTGTCCATTGATTGGTGAAACCTGTATTTAAACCCATGTCGATGCTATATTTGATATAAATGTATAATAAATTGCAAATATTTATTGATATTTGGGTCCGCATATAATGCATCTACCGTGTAAATACAGAAAGTTACGGATGAGTTAATTTGGGTTTACATTAATGCTAACAATAGCAATATGTATAGCAATAGTAAATACGTCCTGATTCTGTAGTTGAAAGACGTTACTGAAGTAGTAACCAGCTAAGAGATCATCGTTACCATCATCACCAAAGTGACATTCAATCTCTTATCTTACTGCTCTCTACCGTAGTACCATTATTTATTCTGTGTCTCTACATACGTTTTACATACGTGGTAGAACCATACTGCAGTTTTATTAGAAGTATAGTTGTAGAACGAATGGGTCGGCTCAACCGGAGAGGGATCACGCTCTCGCCGACGGGAAATAGTAGCTTAATGCTGCTGTATTTCGTATGGTGAGTGTAGAGAACCGTAGACCCTTTTTATCGGAGACGAGGCATTCCGTCTTAGTCCTCAAGGGTGACGACGCGTCTGCATTTTGATTCGTAATCGAGGATAGATGTAGATGTCTATGGGCCACAGCAACCACTTACCATCAGGTGGACTGTGCTCGCTTGTCACCATATCCTATAAAAAATTGTTTGTTAATAAAAAAGTATAGGAGAGTGGGCAAACGAGCATACAGCTCACCTAATGGTAAGTAATTACTGCCGTTTGTGAACAGCTGCAACACCAGGGGAATTTCAGATGCGTTGCCGGCCTTTTAAAAAGGAGTAGGCTCTTTCATTAAAGACCGCTTAGTCGTATCGGTCCGGAAAAATCTCTGGTCGTAGTCGATTTCACGAGGAAGTTGTGCGAGGAAGAAAACTTCTTTTAAATCGCACGGTGGTGGACCGCCAGTCATCCAGACGGCATGGATGGGCGGTGGCTAGTCGCAATTTAAGGTTAACTTACGCTAGACCGAGTCGGTCCCGTGCCTGAAATTACAAAGACGGGCCTCGACCGAGTAATTACCGTTGCGCGGTGATGCAGTATACTCGTCCGAGCAAAAATAGTGTTGTAACTAGACTACAATCATGTTGAAGTTTGACGATCTGGAATTAGCGGCTATTGCAATCGCTCTGGACGATGAAGAATCTGATAAACCTTCAACTCCAAGCCGGGACCGAGTTGTTGCCGAGCGTTGTCCGTCGCTCGGCCGTCACTCGGTTGCCGCTCCATATAGCGTGAGTGTGTCCGTACAAAATATATGTAACATTAGTCGATCGTGCTACGGCCGACACTCGGCTCGGACCCGCCACAGTTTAGCGTGAGTCATCCTCAAAAGGTTCTTTTTTAAATACTTATTTACGTTTTTAGTACTTACAATGTAATATTATCTGTTTGTAAAGGATTTATCGCATCAAGGTCCATGCTACCGCTGCGTGTTTCCAAACCCGCCACCAGCGGAGGCCGTTGGCAGTTGCTCGGCAAATGGAGTGGCGGGGCCGGTGCCAGGAGTTATTGGTAAGGATTGCCTTAATATTTGATAGACCAAATTGTTTTGTCCATAATTTTACATTTAAAGAAGACAATCGTTTTTGGGCCCACTAGAAATCTTAACGAATTTGATGGTTTTAAGTTTTAACACATTGAAAAGATACCAATTTACAGTAAATTGGCTAAAGATTTTATGAAAATCTAACCGGAATCAAGATAAATAATACAATTAAGAATCAAATACCTACATATAAATCACCTCCGTATATTTTAATCGTGAACCGTTTTCTCCTGAACTACAAAATTTTTTTTACTAGTTCCGGTTAATCAACCACTACTTAGTTTTTAAGATTTTGAAGAAATTACAACTTTTTCATACTTTTTATTATTAACAGTGCACTATTATAACAGAGTATCAATAAAAACTACTAGACAGTCGCGCACATATATAATTTTAGGTTATAGTGAGATTGCCGTTTGATTGTTAATTTCTCAATTTTCACATTAGATATAGTAAAACTAATATTACTAGTATAATTTAAAGATTAGAGGGAATAAAATGACATGCATTTCATTAAAGTATGCTACAACTTGTGGTGAGCCCAATACAAAAAGAAATTGTCTCCTGTAAATGTACTTTATCAAAATAAGGATTATAGCGTATGGGCGTTAGAAACACAGAAACTTTACCTAATTTACTGAAAGCCATACAAATATGGGAATGTTATTTATGTAAATATTTGTCATTATTACCTATACTTAAAATTAAAATATCATTTATTGTCAATTTTTCGATGATAAAGTCACACCATTTGAATATCGAGTGGGATCAAATAAAAATAGGACTGAGAGAGACTAGTCTTCATACGCCGTAGAGCCACACAGCAGCTAAATTATGCTTGTAGCACGAGTGGGTCGGCTTGACCGGGGAAGGACCACGCTCTCACAGAGGACCAGCGTAAAATAGCAGCTTAATGCTGCTGTGTTTTGTATGGTGAGTGTAGAGATCCGGAGACCCTTTTTTACTGGAAACAAGGCATTCCATCTTTATCCTCAGGGGTGACAACGTATCTGCATTTTGATTCTTAATTTTATGGGCCTCAGTATTCACTTACCATTAGGTGGACTGTGTGCTCGTTTGTTACCCTTATTCTATAAAAAAAAACATAGGACTGACCTGTAGCCATATTGTGACGTCATAGTTGTCAATTAAAACCAGTTAGATAGGAACCAGGAACGAGAAAACGTTTATGTGAATCTAGTTCAGTTTTGATCATCTTTGCATCACTGTCTGAGTAGTTATCATTATCATCATTGCTAATTGCTGTAGGCATTTAAAATATTCCACCGACTAGTATCGATATTTTAAATTAATTTATAAACATAATTATGCTTTCACTTGACTTTGTAACACTAAGGTTCATTTAAATAAAGCAGGGATTTTTTTTATTAATACGCAAATTAGTTTTCTTTGCAAGCCGTACTTTTCAAGTGACAGTTGACAGATCGCGGTCGTTCGAGATCATTGACATTACTGTTCTTATTTGAATCACAACGTATTGAGTATTTGCTTCAAATGCCACCCTTCGCCCTTCTTTTGCTTTGCTATTCTTTCTGAAGTGGCAATGAGTCGGCCACATAACTCGAAAAACCGCCAACCAACGAGGAGAAAGATTTAAGAGTGGCAGCCTCGATGATAACGAGGCATTCCATCTTAGTCATGAGGGGTGACAACACATCTGCCTTTTGATGTTCAATAGAGGCTATGTACTGGTTGACCTTTTTTACTGTCTGGAAAGAAATAGGAAGTAACGTGTGAACGGATTAGAAGCCTACGGCACTGATATTTTACAAAAAAATAAAAACAAAACTTGAATTAATTAAGCGAATTAATTAAAATCTATAGAAATTCAAATCATATCCACCCTACTTTACGAACGACAGTAAGACAATTTTAAAAGGCATCTTTGACCTTGTCACTTCGAAGGGTCACAGGCTCAAGAGCAAAGTAATTGTAAAAAATTTTTTTCAAACGTTTAATTCAAATTTTTTGTTTTTATTTTTTGAAATATTGGTACTTTAAACAAGTGAATTTCACGAATATTATTAAATAAATTCTTTTTTTTAACTGTCACTCATACTATGTATCATTAGCTTTTTTTAAATTTGTTGTCATATTTTGTTTTGCTCTGCACACTATTGGATTATTGACTAGTTATAATGTTTTTTTGTAATTGTAAATGTGTTTATATATTGCCTTCAATCTGTATGTGTTCCTTATTGTTAATAAAATATAAAACAAATAAATAAATGGCCAGTCAAATCCCACTTCAGCTTGCTGATTTAATGTGTGCACGTGTAAAATGAATAAAATGAATATGTATATATATTTCTTTACAGGTGCTTTACAGGCTTTGGAAGCGATCAAACTAATTGTTGGGCAAACACACGAGAAGTTACTCGTCGGGAGGTTACTAATTTTTGACGGGGAGGACGTCTCCTTTAGAACGGGTATGAAAACGAATATCTTTATATTATATAATTGTGTTGTAAATTATTGTACTCCTTTGCTGGTCGCATTACGAAAGACGAAAGAAATCGTTTGGATCAAATGCGTACAACACCGTGGACGTAGTCGACGGCTCCGTGGCGCAGTAGCTGAGCGATGAGTTACAGCGCTGAGGGCCGCGGCTTCGAAACCAACACGGAACAGGTTTTTGTATGTCCTACAAGTAGTTGTATGTCCTACGAGTAATTATATGTCCTACAGGTAATTGTATGTCCTGCAAGTAATTGTATGTCCTGCAAGTAATTGTATGTCCTGCAAGTAATTGTATGTCCTACAAGTAATTGTATGTCCTACAAGTAATTGTATGTCCTACAAGTAATTGTATGTCCTACAGGTAATTGTGTGTCCTACAAGTAATTGTATGTCCTACGAGTAATTGTATGGCCTACAAGTAATTGTATGGCCTACAAGTAATTGTATGTCCTACAAGTTACTGTTCCGGGTCTGCATGTTTGTCCTTGCGCAATTTATGTATGTAAATTGCCTCTACGATACAGGAAATAATCCCAACGTTTTTTTTTAAATGAAAAGAAAGTTTGCTAATACTTAATTAAGTTAGGAATAACATCAATTTAATGGCAGACATTCTTTTATGTATTTAGTGGAGCAATTTGCTGGCGTCTGTCTTTCCGTACCATTACATTCTGGGCGTGTTCAAGGCAGGAGTGTATAGGCATTTGTTACGCTGAGACACTGCTATTTACCGTCTACGGCAGCATCACCACCAGGTGGGATTGTAATCAAGCACTGGCTTTTTACGTGGTAGAGCCATGCTGGAGCTATATCAGTAGTATAGTTGTAGCACGAGTGGGTCAGCTCAACCGGGGAGGGACCACGCTCTCACAGAATACTAGTGTCAAATAGCAGCTTAATGCTGCTGTGCTTCGTATGGTGAGCGTAGAGAACCGGGACCCTTTTTTACTGGTAACGAAGCATCTTAGTCCTCACGGGTGACAACGCACCTGCGTTTTGATTCTTAATCGAGGATAGATGTTGATGTCTATGGGCCACAGCGTCCACTTACCATCAGGTGGACTGTGTGCTCGTTTGTTAACCTTATCCTATAAAATAAGTAAAAACTAATAATTACCGTATTGTAACAGCCTACCAAAGCCCACCGCTGAACACGGCTACACTCATAAATTGCTGTATAGGTAAAAACGACCATTTGATATTGTTGTCACATTTCTTTCTTATCTGGTATGTTTCCATTCAAAGTCATTTTCAAATTCTTTGACCTGAACTCACAGTGGCAATGTCGAATACGCGCGATATTTCCCTGTCCTGTATTTAAAGATTTCAAATTACGGCACAAGATCATTTTTTGGACTTGAAATAGAGGATGTCCAGAGGATGTACATTCTTACGTACAACACGAAGAAACCAGTTCTCTTGTGAACAACTATATACATACGGGATGATATATGCTAGTGGATACTCATACACTGCTACCACACGGTTTTACTTTTAATTCCAGTTAAACTCCGTCCACGTAATCCGCAGTGTGCCGCTTGTTCACAAACACCGACCATCACCCGGCTCGTTGATTACGAAGCGTTTTGTAAAGCGCAAGCGAAGGAGAAGGTAAGATTATTTCTAAATTATTTCACCGGTAACTATTTACAAATGAATGTATGATTTGATAGACCACAAATCCTCGCGTAAAAACATCGATTCCTACCAAGGATGATACGTGAAGCTATTGAAATTTAAAAAAAAAACACCCTAATTTCAATAGAGAAGGAGGCTGGGTACTACCACCTGCTTGTATACCCTATTGTTACGGCCCAGAGTTGCCCAGACGTGGGTCGACCCGGTTAGGGCCCATCAGTAACCAGCTCGACAAGCAACTAAGGGACGAGCCCAAATGGCTAATGGAAAGTACTTAAAAATAGGCTAATAAAAAACTCAGCGTGAAGTAAGGGTATTGTGAGTGTGTGTGTTTACTAACTTCGCCAAGGTATTCGGACGTCCCGCTGTTGCTCCACCGCTCCCAATAAGGCGCCTCCTCCTTCTGCTGGCGCCGAACTCCTAAATCTCTTCACTTAGCACAAACTACAGCTTAAGTTGGGATAGTCTAGGTTTAGAGTCCACACGGATGGGCGATGCACTTCGTACGATATAGAATGCCACGCAAGCTACCACAATTAACACTATGAAACATTCAAGAATATCCTATATTTTTCTTGCGACATCAAATTTCCGCGTCTACAATATAGGTTAAACCAGAAGCTAACTATCAAAAGGGGGGCCTCGTTATAACATTTATTAACAAACTAAACTAAAGGAAATGGCGGCCTTCTAGCGTCTAACAATTTCTGTTTAACTCGAGTTCTCGCGGCGTAGCTACACGTCCGAATCTTCCAGCCAACTGAATGAACTGCACGCCGGCGCAAGCAAAGACTCACACAATCTCCAGCGCCCTCTAGAGGGATGCAATCCATGCATCCATTCATCCGGTTTCGTTCATTTGGGCGCGAACACCTACCTTAGTAACTCAAACAGTATTACGCTTGAGGCAATAAATTTACAAACAAGTAAGTACATATTGCATAGTTCGAAAATTTTACCTTTTAAAAATAAATATGCAACATTTTTATTTTTAAAAGGTAAAGTTGTACGTCTACAATAACTGTTAGTTTGCAGACGTATTATCTTCATTATGTGACTCATATACTAATACTACTTCACTAATATTATACGATATCTTTTTTTGATTACATTCGTAATGATGGCCACCAGGGCAGCGCCACTTGAAAATGAGGAGTAATGTTTTATTGATTTTATAGCGAGGAAGTTAATTTATTTGAAAAATGTAGAGGTTAATGTTATTTTCTGTATTATTAGTAATAACTTATATTAATTGGATTAGAAATAAATAAACGAAACCACAGATATTCATAAAATTAGAAAATTTTAAAAAAACAGTAGTTAAAAATGTGCAAAAGATTAAAGAGCAAACCACAAAACATTTTTTTGTATATTAAAATAATACTCCAGAAACTGACTTTTATCTAAAACTAAGGTCTCAATTAAATGACATTGTGTAAAAAATAAATTCACCTCAGTCCTAACTACTGCTATCTGATGAATAAAGAATACTCAGCCCTCATTCTTTACGTTCTTAAACAAAAAGAATTTAATAACGTTTACTAGAGAAGTTCATAGATTACCAAAAGTACATTACCTAATAAAAAGTAGTCTATGATAAAATACTACTTTTTATCCACACTTTTTTCTTAGGTTCTTTATTCGGATGTTTATTTTTATGTATGTTCGCGCACAACTCCGTAATATACAGACGGATTTGAAAAAATATTTTGTTCGAAAAAAAATTATTTCGAAATCATCATCAACATATTATTACAGAAGGGCTGTGTGATGTGAGTGACAAGTTCAAGGTCCGTCAACCAGCGAGTGTCAACCATCTGAGCCGTGGTAGCTCAGATGGTTAACACTCGCTGTAAATATAACAGAACGCGAGTAACCCGGGTTCGATCCCCGCCGGCACCAATGAAATTGTCAATTGCAATTTTATGTGCTGATTTACCACGTGCTCGGCGGTGAAGGAAAACATTGTGAGGAAACCTGCATGTCTGAGAAATAAAAAAAAATATTTGGAAGACATGTGAAGTTCGCCAACACGCATTGGGGCAGCGCGGCGGCCTTGCCCTAAAACCCTCTCAGAGATGAGGGGAGGCCTGTGCTCAGCAGTGGGAAGTATGTAGGCTGCAACTTTACTTTTACTTTACTTTTATTATTTTGTGTTACCTCTATGACGTTATTTGCGATAGACATGAGATTAATAATAAGAGTCAATCGAATTACTACATCTACCAGAACACTTTTTTGTTTAGTTTATACACGATTGTGATCCTAAACACATGCCGGATCCATAGAATTTCTTGGCAATAGGAGAAGATAATATAACAATAAATGTTTATACTCTTATTTAAATACTAATACATAGATGTACACTTGGTTTAGGCCCGTGAGTATCTTTGATAGGTTAGTAATTCTGAGAGACTCAATTCAAAAGCGTTTGTTAAATATGTATAAAAATAGATCATCACAAACTTAGCTTAAAACATACCTATCTAAACGTACCTAACAAGGTAATGAAACAAACTGGTCCATAACTTAGCTATGTGTTGATTTGAGGTCACCGCTGGTATCACACATATAGATAAAAAGTACCGAATGTTTGAGGTTTTTGTTAATTAACTTTTCTTCGTCGTTTGCCTGTATTACTTATTCTGAACCTTGTCTGGAAATTTAGCCGGTTATAGCAAAATAACCCTGTATATTATGTCCCTCTCTTCTACAGGTCTCCTCGAAAAGAACAAGACAAAGACAAAGAAGTGTTCGCCGCGCTGCCCGATGCAAGTTGACGAACGGCCCATGTCTTCAAAATAGTTTTTTAATTTCTCAGAGAAACAGGTTTCCTCGTGATGTTTTCCCTTATCTGAGCACGTAACAAATCAGTACTCAAAATTACAATTAACAATTTCGTTAGCTGGCGCGGCGGGGATCGGAGCCAGGTGGCTCCCATACAGTGAAATTTACAACAAGCACTCAGCCCTTGAACTACCAGAACTTATTTACAGCATTTTCATTTTAATGATATACTTACGTGTCACGGCTCAAAAGCCGGCTATATGGGTCGAAAAACCGGCAAACGTTGGGAAGAAACGTTTTCAAGTGGCAGCTTCCTACCGGTAATCTTTTTACATGGCGACCATCCACTAAATGAAGTGATAATCTGGGAAGAAATGTAGGAAGCCTATGGGTGCTGATGGTTCAGAACCTTGTTTTATAGCATTCTTGGTGCTAGGCCCAAAGTCAGCAGTAGACTTGTGAAGTGTGACTGTAATGATGATAGTGATGATGATTACCTCACAAAATGTGGAAAGAATTCTAGGTTGCTGTTTTAAAACATGTTTTAAAACAAATTACACAACTCATATTTAAAACGACAGACTATTTTAATTTTAAATTTAAATTTAATATCATAACATTTTATGAATTTTATGGGAACGGTAGTAAAATAAGCAAGTTAAACTGTTCACTTGTAAGTCGTTAAACTTTATGAACCATATTCTCTTTCACGCCGCTGATCGCAATTTTAAAAAGGCGCGTAATTAAATTCACAACTGATGATACTTACTCGTCGCAAAGGGTTGCCATATGTTGAAACATCATTTTAGACAGGGTGAGTCGCTCGCGTCAATAGGTTATAACAACGTTATCCTAGGCCCACCCTACACATGCCCCCCGGGCGGTGCTAAACGAGCGACAAAGCCGAAGGGACAGACTCGGTTCTTCACCATACGGTGGCAGCGTTAAATATACCACCCCCCTAATTTCGCACCATGAGAAAATACAGAAAAGAAATGGCCCCGAGTTCCCGGTGAACATTTAATGTGGCAGGGGTGCGAAGAATATCCGGGAGGAAAACTGGCGACGAGGTTCACCACCCGTCACGTCCTGTCTCGCGAAGGGGCGAAAAGTGAAAATGATAAGATAGATGAAGTATGCGACATGATGTATGATAGAGGAATAGATTTATTATGTGTAAACAAGACGAAACGGAAAAAGAAGAAGGATGCCAATACACACGGCATGTATACCGCGTACTGGTCTGTTGTCAACGAGACTGAGCGAGCATGCCAGGGAGTTGGTATCATTCTATCATAAATAATGGGTCAATGAACATAGGCCTTTCCCAAGTAATGCCACAAAGCACGGTCCTAAGCCACCAGCATCCATCGACTTCCTGCATATCTTACCAGGTCGTCACCCCATCTAGTAGGGGCCCGCCCTGTAGGGCGGCCCCCTACTAGATGGGGCGGCGAGCTTAGTGCCAAATCGTTGACGATTGCAGCCTCATCTCCCGTCTAACAGCTATGAGATTAAGAGTGTGATCGGAGAGTTTTTGTGTTCTTCTGCGACGGATCTTGCAGAATTTAGCTCCGACCGCATGGACAGTTTCCGCGAGCTTGTCATTCATATCGTCCACAGCATTGCAATCTTCTAGGCACTGAAAGCGGTTACGAAATTCGAGCCGAAAGGTTTCGAGATTCTGGATTAGAGCACAAGGGGGCCGGAGCGTTGATATCATTAGACGAGACCTCTCCAACTTAACGTTTAGGTTCAGTGTGCCTCTAACCACTCAGTGATCATTGCCAGTTTTCACCCTTGCGATCACTGAGATATCACTGTTGGCGTCTGGTCATCATAATGAAGTCAATCTCATTTTTTGTCGAACCTTCGGGGCTCGACCAGGTCCACATTCTGTGTAGCCGCTTTTGGAAGAAAGAGTCATGATAAAAATCCCTCTTTCCCAATGAAGTCGGCCAGCTGCTGGCCCCTTCGGGTTCCGTTGCCCTATCCCAAACTTCCCTAACTTCAGCTCACCGTTCTTTTTTGTGCCCAGTTTTGCGTTGGAGTCTCTGATTAACACCGTAGAGTGAGATTTGGAAGAATGCACGGGTCTAGAAATATTCTCGTACATTTCCTCTACCTCCTCACCGGGATGTACCGACGTTGGCGCTTAAATCTGTATGACCTTCAGCGAATAACGTTTGGTGATTCTGAGTATAAGGTACGCAACCCTCATCAGCTACACTCCCAATCTTTAAAACGTTGTTAACGAGAGACTTGTAGACGATAAATCCAGCACATCCTCGAGACAGATGGTCGCCCTCCCGGTGATAGAACAAGTAGCCGGATTCGAGAATCACCGTTTCTTCCCCCTCTCTTCGGACCTCGGATAATTCTATAATATTCCAGCGCAACTTGTCTATCTCTTCATCCAGCTCCAGGATCCTCTCGTCAGTCCTCGGGGTGCGTGCGTTATATGTTGTCAGGTTGAGTCATCTTAGGTGGCAACTGAACCTCCACCGGAGATTCTTAGCACCACCGCCCCGTCGTTACCATTATACCCCGTAGTTGCCACCACAACCAGGAATAGCGGGGCCGCCGGGGACTGGGGGCCGTCTATTTGTGTAATTGTTCATGGGGGGTATATTGCCATATTTGCATTAGTTGGCTACCGCAGTTTTTTTGTTGTACAGTTGCTGCTATCAGGAAGATGCTGCTGCCCATCTCCTGTCAGTTTCCCTCTGTTGCCTTTTACGACATCCACAGGAAGATATGGAGTAGTGGATATTCTT
>DWHP01001493.1:0-16020 GCA_018247895.1 Parnassius honrathi
ATGTAAAAAAACACAAATTTTTTATATTCTACACGGTCCAAAATAAGAATGTTACGTTTTGTCATTGCGATATATCGTGAATATTATGACAAAATTGTTGTCCATAAAAAAAGCATTGGTCAAAGATAGCGTTATAAAGTACATACCTATGATATATTATTTATTTATTTAATGAAGGCGCCACACACTGAGTGTATATATTACGATACCAATATAATTATATTGTATATTTTTATTTTATTAATAGTATTTTGATTGATGGTGATTTTTGTATTGGTATCTTTGCATGTCCCGTGGTTACTGTCGGATTTTGCCGCCTTGGGCCTTGGACATCAATACAAATTTTTTAAATAATTTTAGTTACTCATCTAACTTATACATACCATGTTACTGTGTAATGAGGTGCGGTACGGTATAGTGGAGTAGTACACCGACTGATCGGGTAGGTCAGGTGAAATTCGTTTATTTCAAAAATATTAATTATGTATTGGTAAATGGTATTTATAACATAGTCACGTTCGTACCTTGGTGAGGAAGGTAATAAAAATCGACTACTAAAATAAAACCTAATACTAAATCTTAAAGGCCTACATCATAAGTCACATTATAAGTCGTTTTAATGTTCCAAAGTCACGATGATTTTTCGCTGTTAGTTTTTAGTAACTGAAACGGTGGTCACGGTTATTTAAAAATAACGCTATCCACCAAGTATAGTCGCCTCTTACGACATCCACGGGAAGATATGGATATTCATGCACCACCACAACACGGTATTGGATAATTTCTCACAATATTTTATTTATCAAAAACGTCTTGCAATCGTCGTTTGTCTAGCGCTCACGTGACCTTCATACAAATAATTCAATATTTTAAACGTCGATAATTTTTTTTGATAGGAACATGGTAATGACTCTAAGTTATATTTACCTTCCTTTTAAAAATATTGCCATTGTCCTAACCTACTTTACTCTTTAGCTTAACTTTTTTTGTGAGTGTGAGCGTGAGTGGTTAAATTGTTCAACTTAGTAAGTCTATCTATAACTAAACCAATAGAAAAGTCCATCACACAATCAATTTCTAATATTATTGTGAACGATTTAATAGAAAAATTTAAGTTAGTAAATCTAAATAAAAATAAGATAAAAAACTTTTATCTTCGAATTTCTTTGTTAAAATACACGGTATCATTCAAATTCGTTGGAATTGGGGATAGTTGTAAAATGTTAGAAACGTCCATTTAGTCGTTCTTAATATTGTTTGTATGAAAATATTATTCCAGTCGTACAAATATATTGTTTGTATTGTGTTTAGGAAGACGATACGAGGTTCTCGCATCCCAAGAAGACAGAAGGAAGAAGGAATACGCTGAAATCAGGTAATATTTCAGTCCTATTTTATGGTACAGTCCTATATTTAAGGAATAATTACATCTAAGGAATACCCTTCCCAATAATATCAAGAATGGAATTTAATAATGTCTATATAAATATAATTATGTATATTTTAATCAATAAGGTTTTAACTTTAGTTCGATATTTTACAAATTTGTCGTAACAACTTGTTCATCGAATACAGTAGGCCTTATTATATTACACTTTATTGTAAAAAAAAACTTAAGAGGTGTCAAGGGACACCCGTATGGAACGAAGTTCTTATGTTTTGTACCATTGTATTTTGTGATTTCTTTCTCTCACGATATTCTCTACATCTTTGTGCTTATATATATATCACATAATATGTCTGTCTATTCTTTCGTACACGTCATAGATGCGCGGGACTTCGTAAACACAACAGTGTATAGGCTAGAACACGCACGGCTTGCAAAATAGTATGCATTGATATTGTAATATTAAAATATAATTTGCTTCTAAATTTATTAAAGTTATGACGCGTGCATTTGCTAAACACACAATAATGGAGAGATTATAACGCGTATGACTTGGTTAGCACAATAGTAAAGAGAGGTTATAATGCGTACTTGCTATAAAAATACATAAGCATTTATTATTGTCTGTATAAAATCTCTACTTACCTAACTCCATCAGCAAGAACCGGAACGTGTGCAGAAACACTGTTGTCAGGATTGACAACAGTGTTATTATTTTTTATTATTTATTTTGTACAAAAACCTGTATACACTCAAAAAAAATAATCGTCGCGACACCACACTGTTCAGTGCGAAATAGAAAGACGAAACGAAAATAACAGGCTTGCTTTCCATGAGAGAGAGAGAGAGAGAGAGAGAGAGAGAGAGAGAGAGAGAGAGATAGACCGACAGAGAAACTCCCTCTAACCCCCTTTCGCAACGCGCGATAATAACTTCGTTCCAAAAAAAAAGTAAATTTAAAAATTAAATACACTCCATAGATTTACAGGCCCCTAATTTGCGAAGGCGTTATATTGATCTATTTCTAAAGATTTAGTTCACTATATTGCAACATTGCTCATTGGACTTTAGTGGTCCTTAAAAGGTTTACGAAGCACGTGGAAAATTATAAATTGCAATAACAACTAAACTTAAGGTAGTAGAGCCTTACTCCACGCCATATTATGTTTGCTGCAAGAATAGGTAGAAGGACTGCGCTCTCACATAATAACATCGTCAAATAGCAGCTTAATGCTGCTGTGTTACGAGTACGTATGGTTTCCCTTTTTGCTTAAACGATGCATTCCGTCTTAGTGATCAGGGGTAACAACGCATCTGCATTTTGATTGTTATTCAAAGATAGATGTTGATGTTCTATGAGCGATAGGATTCACTTATAATCAGGTGGACTGTGTGCTTATTTGTAACCTTTATTGTTAAAAAAATTAACAGTGCTAGTGAGGATCGACCTCATGTTGTTTGCGTACTACGAAAATTATATCGAGCGTTGTGCCCACGAGCTGGGCTGTCTTTAATATTAACGTTTACAGCTACCAAATGTAATACACCATTATATTTTTATGAATTCACCAGAGAGAATTTTGAATAAACGATATTAACGGGAAACGAAAATGCGACGGAAATATAACGTAGATAGTCTAGACTCGTTATTAATGCGTTACTTTTAAAAGGTCGGGAAACATTTTCAGGGAGCGCGGCAAGATAACGATGTGGATACACTATCCCAGTTAAAAAAGAGGGCGTTAGCTGGATATTGTGAAATATGGGATGGGGATTATAGTGTCATTATTTTGAAGGCCGGATAAATTTATCACATAACCTATTTTCTAGGGGAATGTAGGGGCAAAATAATACGTGTATATAAATCGAGATTAAAGTTTAAGGTATTTTTTTAAATATGTTTGATCCTTTAAAAATCTCCAACAAAATTGTATTTTAACAACTAAAAAATTAGCTTGAGCTTAATTTGAAATATTTATTAGTCTCGACCATACTGTGCTAAAACCTTGAAGTAAAAATGGAACGTAATTATTTTATTCTCCAAATATTTGGGAATTTCACGTTAACTTTCTTGACGATAAACCGACCGTTTTATGAATAACATTTCTTTAATTCAAATGCGGTTTTGACTTAATCAAAAAACTCACAAGACAGCCACACATTTAATCTAGTTAAAACACCGTTTTAGTTTCTAACTTTCAAATAAAAACGAATTCTACATCAAAATCATCATCCTTATCTTCAGAAAACCACCGATAAACACGGGCCACCGATAAAGAATTGTAAAGATTCAATTCAAACACATTAAAAAGTTTCCATTTCATTATAGTCTTTTAAATGTATCATACATTTAATTTTTGCCCGACCATCATAAGTGTACTGATAATAATAAAGTGGAATCGAAAAACATTGTAAGCTTGGTCACACTTTAATTTTATGATGATACGCCCTCTTATGTTTAGGCGAAAACTACACATTGAATAAAGCCACTTTTAGGGTAGTTATTGCATTTGTTGTTGTTGTTACAGCCCGTGCACTTCCCACAGCTGGACACATGCCACCTATCACTTCTTAGAGGGTTTTAGGACAAGGAAGTATCCACCGCGCTACCCCAATGCGTGTTGTCGAACTTCACATGTCTTCGAAATAGTTTTTTTGCTTATTTCTCGGGCATACAGGTTTCCTCACGATGTTTTCCTTCAACGCTTAGCATGTAGTAAATCAGCAATTAAAATTGCAATTAACAATTTTATTGGTGCCGTCGGAGATTGAACCCTGGTTGCTCGCGCACTGTGAGATTTACAGCGAGTGGTAACCATCTGAGCTACAACGGTTATTGCATTTAATTAAACTCATTTTTAACTACCGAAGTTTCCGTACTTTTAACTTTTAATTATTAATGTTGGTCCGACCTACGAAGGATAAGCTAACTGTATTTTGAAGCTAACTGAATTACCGAACTTAAAGCTAACAGCTAACCGAGTTTTGCAGTGGTATGCTTGGGTTTAGATTAAATTTGATTAATCACAGAACTTATTATTACCACCCATGATCAAAACGATATTCCTCGCAATGATTGGTCTGTCAAATCTAATGCAATCGCGGGGTCGTCTGGGTGCATGGTCGTGATAAAAATATATTTTTTTTTTGCTTTTCACGGTATAAAGTTTTTAGCTCGATGTTTTGTAATAAAATGTGATATCGCGGCTACGTTAATAAAGATTCCATTGTTTATGTTTGCTATCAAATAAAGATAGCGGCAGCTTTACATCCCGGGCTTAAGTTAGTGTCATTGTTTTGTAACTTACAAGCCTTAGCGACATTTCAAAACAACGCTTCGCTTTAACATTCATGAATATCATTAAGCCGCCTCCTGTTTTGAATACTGTAAACCTCGGCACAAACAAACTTTACTTGATTTTTGTTTACGCGTGTTGCGTTTGAGGTTGGCTTTATTACAATGTTACTATAATTATCACGTATTTAGAATTCAAAACAAAACGGTTCGAAGAATAACATGGCGCGGTCCCCACTTTAAAAGAACAACCAACTAACGTTCGAAGGCAATAAGCTTCTATTTGAAAACGTCCCAAACGGTTCGCTCAAAAAAGCTCGCCTCGATTGTAACCGACATGCAAAGACTTCCGTTTAAAAAGAGGAAGAAAATACAATAGCGAAAAGTAAAGAAAGTTGGCTCCGACCGTGTTCCCTTCAACTTTGAAACAAGTTCCCCATATACATTATTTAAGTTGAGCCTGCAGCGGGCACCGCATTAAATGCATCTGAGTTTTTAAAGTCCTGCTGTCGATGCGGCGGAGTTGGTCGACCGCGAAACGACCACAACTTGGAACACTTGGCAAGGGGCGCCTATTGAAACAATAAAATGCAGGCAACAGTTTGTTGCGTCAAATCTTACATGCATGTACAGCTGAAAGGCATCATATTGAATATATTTCAAGAAGGAAATGCATTAACATTAGTGTTATGACTTAGAAAACCTCTTTAGACGTTGCAGCATCAAATTTATAGTTTGGAAACGTACAAGCAAAATTTTATAAGTTATTAAGTATTGCTACGGTAGATTTATGTCTAAAAATTCCTGTGTTATATTGCATTGATTTGAGCCGTTTTGACTGCCTCGTTTATCTATAATCCTGGATCGGGAAAAATCAATTATTGGATTTGTATGGCTAGAAATTTTCAGTAGCAACTATTAGTCAGGCATTCAGCGGAAAGCACGTAAAACCGTTGGTCCCATCGGACTACCTACGAGAGTGAGGGAATAGAGCGTGCCACTGTGCTTGCGCATACACTCGGGCACTAAAATTTTCTGTCCTGCGCAGTTGTCTAGTCTCCGTCAAGATTGGCTGCCGTGACCGAAATTCGGTCTGGAGGACAACATTTAAATAAAACCGGACTAAGCGCTTTAAACAGTAAGCAAGCTGTCGAATTCATTGGTGTTTATGAATAATGATCACATGGTGACCTAGATTGACAACAGGAACAGGCATTAGTTAAAACCAAAAACTATTGGTTATCCTGTGTGGTTTTTGATGCTGTCGGTAATTGTATCTCAGCTAATCTCCGATATTATCACTATAACGAGTATCCGTCACAGGTAAGTTAGGATAGCGTTAGGAACACTTCTGGCATTTTACTATCTGTTCAGATTTCGATAGGTTTTGGAATTTGGATGTTGTTGTCGTGGTATAAATTGGTAAAAAGGACATAATAGTTGTTTGGTTTCAAAGATTTTTGAATGTCTTCGTCATTATACGACACGATATCTAGTTCTACTTTTGATTTTGTAACAGAAGGGCTTATAGCGATTAAGTCAAGTCAATATACTTAAGCATAATTTACAACGTATTCAAGGTTTATATTTTTTTAAATCCTGTGCAGTCAACTTCGGTTTTTACTTGTGTACTGATCAGATGTCCTGAAAAACACTGTTTCATTAGGCTTATTACTTAAAGAAACTTAACAAATATAATAACACGGAGAAACCCAGAAATTACTAACCTTTTCACGCTTGGTGAAATATGTCTGCAAATTTGAACCATTCGGAGGCCCTTTTAAACAAATTGGTCCGTTCAACTTGATATTTATCAACTTGATATTTGCTTAAGTTCCACCGCTCGGACCCCTTTGGGGCAATTTTGACAAATAGTTGTCGGACTAATAAATTTTCATTGAAACCCCCCGATAACTTTTCTCGCGTCAGCTGAGTTCCGAATTGGGACATTTGAGAAAGTTAAAGCAAACTTAATTAAGAGTTGAATTAGTCTTGGCTTAAGTACGATTATAACTCCTTAAGATGTCTCAGTGAGCTGCTCTCAGGCTCTTTAGCGGTGCCATATCGCCTAGCGCCACGTTACTTAATTCCGTACATTCTAACGGTGCCTCGTGTAATAAACATTAATAATGAGGTGATAATGACATTTTCTCTCGCGGTGATAAATCGAATGGCAACAGCTTTCCGGCTTCTACGTTTGTGATTTATGTAGATTACCGTCTTTGTTCCTGACATGATTAAGGCCACTGTATCAACTAAGTTAACACATAACGGTGAAAGGTAAAATTGACGATATAAAAGTAACTGTAGGTACTTTCAACTTAAATATACCGTTGATTTGTTTTTCACGAGCGAAACCAATTTTATTTTTTTGAAATTTCGTTAGTTTTTAGTTTATCTTGGGTATATTATAAGTAAATATAATTTTCAAAAGTTAAAATATGCCTTACCACTCTGACAGGACTGTTTGTTCTTTAAAAGTGACAAACTAAAGCTGTGAATTCAATTTACTACTCAGTTTGAATTACGGCTGCTCGTTTTAAACGACTCAAAGAGTACATATTATTTATTTAGGAATACTAGTAGTAATGCTGCGTAGTGCGTACCATATGCGTATGCGTATCATCATCATCATGTTTAGGTTAAGTTTTTTTTTGATTAATTTTCTGCTTCAAGCCCAGACTCTGTTAGTAAGTGAACAACTTACATGTGCTGGGTAAGGCTTAAATTTAGATATCGTACATTGCGTATAACATGTTTTCTATATCGGAAATAATTTGTTGGTAGTCGTAATAAGTTCAAGGCTGTAGTTTTTGCATAAGTGAAGATACTAACTTGTTATTAATATATTCTTTCGCGTTTTGGCGATCGTATGGTGTGATTTTTTTACACACTTCATATTAGGGTCCTGTTATTAGAAGATTCAATCTTTACATAGCATATAGCATTCCCGTAATGTAAATATTTTTTTTTTGTTTTTCCTCTCGACCTATCACATAATTTTAATAACCATAATAAGCCATAATAAATGTCATAACAGGCATTCAAAACATATACATTACTGAATTGCAGATCAGTAATGTATATGTTTTAAATGCCGGCCTTATGATTGCTAACTTCACTTGTTCACATACAATCATCTTTTTTCTGTAGGAGTATGTATAATAATTCTCTTTTTTCCCTTTTAATTTACGTTTCGATGTAAGAATCAATAATTATAATTTTTACTTTCTTTTCAAATAATCTACTACATATGTTTTTTATTTACATACCAAGTGTACGATAGAAACCCTGTACGAAGAAAACCTGTTACGACATAGAGTAATTTGAAGATAAATTTAATGGTAGCTCATTTCTATCCATGACTGCCATCTTTATACATTCATACATTATAATATGACGCTTATAAGTACATTTTTTAACTAGCTGGTATCGTTTATTACACTCTTCTTTAAAAATTTCATAATCAGATAAATATGATGAAAAGTCCTGTTAACCTAGCATTTAAATTCAAAATAACACATAACTCTTATTGAAAATGAGTATTAGTCAGTGAATATTTTTAGTAAACATGCTTCACTTCGCAAATTTAATAACTCGTAAGTCAGACTTTCCGGGAGCACCTTTTTAAAAGTTTTATATTAGGAGTACCTTGCGTCAAGTGGTGGCGACCTTGCGGTCTCGAAAGTATTTCTATAAGTTTCGAATAAAGTAAAAAAATGTCTGACAGCAAGTGGGAACTTTCCCACTCGCGACATCGACGGAGTGAATTTATGAGAGTTCCCCGTTCTGAGTGTTAGAATGAGCTGAAAATTTTAAGAGAAAATTTAATATTTCATACGCCGGATATAGACTAACTTATTGATACAACTGCTGTCAATATGGTGAAGTTAGAATTCGTTACTTAAACATGTTTTTATTTAAGACACCTATTTTAAAGATTCGGTTTTAAATCGTAAAGCACATTATTTTTATCTATTATTTGTTCATTTATTTGAAAGCCTTGTAACTAATCCCGCTAAATGCACAACTTGGCATAGGTTCCTCTCCACGGAATGTTTGGAATTTAGTTTATCTAACACCTACATCAAATTCTTGAATTCTTTTACTATTTTATGTTAGAGGGTATAAGTTTAAGTACGCTTTAAGGCCGGTCAAAGCACATTTTTTTCAGTAATGAAGAAAAATTTTACGTGGTAGAGCCATGCTGCAGTTATATTGTATTTGCAGTACGAATGGGTCAGCTTGACCGGGGTAGGACCACGCTCTCACGGAATACCAATGTAAAATAGCAGCTTAATGCGTATGTGTTTCGTGAGTGTAGAGCACCTTTTTACTGAAATCGTGGCATTCCATCTCAGTCCTCAGTGCTTACAACGCATACGCAATTTGATTCTTAATTGAAGATAAATGTAGATGTCTATGGACCACAGCATCCACTTACCATCAGGTGGACTGTGTGCTCGTTCGTCACCCTCATTCTATAAAATAGACGTCATGTTTTTGTAGTTCGACATAGTTATTTAAAAACAAGAATATAAAAATATATAACAATCGATTTGTTATTTAAATTTTACATAATATGAAATACTGTATAATTTAGATATGAAAATCCACTAAACATGAAACACTAAAATGTAATTGTTTTATTTTAAACATCAGGTAATGAAATGAATGAAAAACCTATATAATATATTCCACTTCTGAGTGTAGATCTCATTTTATATCTAAGATAGTTTTGGAGCAGGGATGATTCCTCCGCATGGCCTTATTGCTTCTTGATGGTCTTCACATCATATCCCCATTTTAACACTTAAATATGCAGGTTTTCTCACGATGTTTGCTTACTACCCTGATCATGTGTTAAATGATTATTTAAGATTTCAATTTAAAGTTTTAATGGTGGTGGGAATTAAGCACAGACTGGCTATTTTCTTCGTCATCAGCCCGCAAAATTCCATTCTTGGATATAGGCCTCTGGCGCAGAATGAGCGATTTGTCTTAATAGTTACGCTTGCTAGACGGATTGATGTTTTATGTTCGCAATACTAGACATCTTACACCTTTGACATTTGACTTTGCTTATGGCTGGGTTATTTCGTCTGACAAAGACGCGAAGGTACGCACTTACCCCCTGAGCTGTCACGTCTCTTTGAATTCAATTTATATTACAACTATGAAGTAATTGATTACTTGTGTTGTTCATTTAAAATATTATCTATGAAACCTCCAATCCCCTTAAATACTTTCAGCATTAGCGCCCTATTAGATGACTCACCTTGGCCAGCAACTCATCTGTATTCGAATTCTGGGACGGGGGTAGGTGTATATGGGCCACAGTATCCACCTACCCTCATTTCAACTGTTTGTTTTTACCTTACTGTCCCAGAAGAAGGGTATTGTTTTGTAGGAGTATGTATGTGCGTTTTATGTATTATCTGTTTATTTGGCACGATCTGTAGCCTATGTATCCTAACATATGATGTGCCTTTGAATTAATCTTAATTGTGGGAGTGACATAGAATATACAATATTTATGCATTACATCTGCAAAAAAAAAGGAAAAGGTTTTTTTAGTCAACTATTTTAACTCAATCGCGTTTTTTATCTTAATACTGTTTTTACCATTCGGCTTTTTACCTTTACCATAAAATATAAATTTCGTACGTGAAGTTTACTTTCAAATCGGGTTGCGAAGTTCCATTCGGTCGTGTTGTACGAAACTTTTTTTTAGCCTTTATCTTTTTCCGCTGAGTTTTATAGTCATTGCCGAGCGATCGCCTTATTTTCTTTCTTGTAATGCGACAATAACTTGCTATAAATTCTAGAAACTTTTCGAACTTGGTTCTTAAAGATATTAGTGCGATATTTTGTTTAAATAATGTCTGCGATTGCTTGGTTATGAAGTAACCTAGGAAAGGCTAATTTAAACTATTATGTTAACGTGTTAATTGAGATTTTATCTTAGTTAGTAATAAGTGGAGGAAATAAGGAGGAGGTTCCAAATATATCTGATGTATGTGTATGTATTTTCGGGCATAACTCGTCTGTAAACTGATTTTATTGATTTTATTTTCTCATATTTCAGAGATAGTGGCATATAAATTTGAAGAAAAAGCTCCATCACCAAGAGAAGAAAATAGGGGATGAATATTTTGATGTTAAAATTTATACGATATTCTAGTTGTTACTTTAAACTTGTGCTGTTCTTTTGTCAACTCAAAAAGGTACAAAAATAAAAACGTAATATCCACATTATAGGTTCTAAAATCGTTCGAGTTCTTCGTTACATTAATTAGCATCGACTTTAAAGGCGTATCATGTTTATTGTTCTTAATTTAAAACTAGTTTTTTTCCTTTTTTAAAAGTTTTTTTTTCTAAATAAACATTATGCTGTCTAACAAAATGTTATGGAACAAGGGTTATTTAAATAGTTTTTATTTAAATAGCGTTAGAGTTTCGTGTATTCGAAAGTAAAGCGAGTATGTTCACAAAGAGAATCCAGACGGTAGGATCAACAGTCTTAGTGTGTTTTATGAGGTAGAAAATGTTAACTCCGTTCTGTACTTTGCTCTATGATAATAGAGCCAATTGTACAGCACGTAAAACTTTAAGAGTTTTGAGACTAGTAACTTTGTACGCTGCGATGAAGTTCGAGGAGTCTTACTGTTATTGCAAATAATATTTTAATTTCTTAAGTTCCTATGAAAAATTAACTAAACATTATTTAATTAGTTGGTGGAGCTTCTTTTCTTTTCTTTTGTACATCGGAGTCCACCGTCAGTCGTCAGTCTACCACCCACAGACACGTAATAGTACGGGGTACCAGATCCAGAATTTGTCAAATATATTTTGCAACTAGCTGTTCACTGCGATTTCGCCCGCCTAAAATTAAAGTATTCTAAGTTACTCCTTATAACATTCAGTTATCTGCCAGTAAAAGTCAAAGGTTCACAGGTATTTGTGTGATGCGTGTTACGTGGTAGAGCCATGCTGCAGTTATATTAGTAGTATAGTTGTAGCACGAATGGGTTGGCTCGACTGAGGAAGGAACATGCTCTCACAGAATACCACCGTGAAATAGCAGCTTCATGCTGCGTGTTTCAAACGGTGAGCGTAGAGTACCAGAGATTCTTTTTACTGGAAACGAGGCATTCCATCTTATTCCTCACGGGTGACAACGCATCTGCATTTTTATTTGTAATCGAGGATAGATATGGATGTCTATGGGCCGCAGCAACCACTTACCATCAGGTGGACTGTGTGCTCGTTTGTCACCCTATCCTATAAAAAAATCCTTATCTGTAGGGACCGACGGTGTGCGTGCACTGAACTGGGTGCTTAATTAGACTGTCATCCTATTCATTCATTCATTACGGCCCTTCACCAGTTCACTGCTAAACATAGGCCTCCCCCAAGGAATGTCATAAACCACAGTCCCGAGCCACCTACATAAACTGACTTCCTGCATTTCTTACCAGGTCTTCACTGCATCTAATGAAGGGACGCCCTACATTTCGCCTGCCGGTACGAAACTGCCACTCGAGAACCTTTCCCATCGGTCGTCGGTTCTTCGAGCTAAATGGCCAGCCCATTGCCACTTCAGCTTACTAATCCGTTGGGATATGACGGTCACTCTGATTGTACTACGGGTACCCTCGTTTGTAAGTCTATCACGCAGAGTAACATAGTGTACATAGTCCTCCACATAACCCGCTGAGCGACCTTGAGCTTCCTCTTACGGCCAGCAGTGAAAGACCACGTCTCAGATCCTTAAGCATCACTGGCAACACGCACTGGTAGTACAATCTAGTTTTGAGGTTTGGAGGTATGCCTGATAAGAAGATGTGTCGTAATCTCCTGAACGATACCCAACCGAGTTGAATCCATCGATTGACCTCTCGGTGGAAGTTGGACGCAGATAATCATACTCTTCAACAACTTCGAGGTTAGTGCTCACAACAACTATCGTCATAGGTGTCTCATGAACGTCACGCATGACTTTGTTTTGTCCATGTTCATCTTAAGACCTCTTCCTTGGGAGACACTACTGTGGTTATTGAGTATAGTATTTAGGTCCTCCAACGATTCGATGCCATAAAGACTATATCGACGGCAAATCAAAGGTGAGTGATGTTCTCGCTATTGAAGTTAATGTCGTGTCCTTTCTAGTTCAGTAGCTTTAAAACGTCTCCCAATGCAGCAGTGAAGAGTTTCGGGGATATTACATCATTCTGTATTACACCTCTGTGCACTTGCATAGGTTTCGAACTCTTGTCCTGTACTCGAATAGCCATCGTAGCCCTACTGTACAAACACTTCAGCACTTCGATTCACACAAAGTGGCAGATTGTACTCTTCGGTCTTCTGTAAAATCTGCCGCAGGGTGTATATGTGGTCTATGACATAGAAGCCTTTTCGGAAACCGGCTTGTTCGGGAGGCTGGAAGTCGCCGAGTCTAAGTGCGAAACGATCCGTAATGACTTTCGAAAATAGCACGTAGACGCGACTCAGAACGGAAATTGGTCTGTAGTTCTTCAAGGAAGCGTTGTCACATTTCTTAAGTAACAAGACCACCGCAAATCTGCTCCATGCCGCCGGTGTAGTGCCACCATGGAGGACGGAATTGAAGAGCTCCTGAAGGATTTTAAGTATCGGTTTTCTAGTCATATGTGCGTCGTCTGATGAAATGATGGTTACATTAACGAACATGTCATGAAATGAAAGGAGAACGAAACATAGTAGCATTAAGCTGCTATTTTACGCTGGTATTCTGTGGTACTTGCCCGGTCGAGCCGGCCCAAGCGTGCTACTACCATAATATAGCTGCATCGTGGCTCTACCACGTACGAGTACTTATGACAAACGGCGATCGGCCTGCTAAGCGTGATGATTAAGGCAAATCTTCCATACGACAATGGACCCAGCAGCCCAGCGGTGAACTTTTACTGCTAGTGTAGAAAAAGAAAATGGTATGCATATAAAATCTTTTACTATAATACTAAGTAAGAATATTTATTTGTTACTTTTAGTGTTGTTTTTTTTTATTTATTTACTTATTATTATTGCATTCCTTAAAATAAAAGAATACAAAGTGCGGACATAATGCCTTGAGGGATTCTCAACTAGCCAACCCATGGAGTGGTGAGCATTTGACGTAAGTGTAGCGCTATAGAATAAAAACAAAACAAAAATAATTATTAACTACGTAATATATACATTTTACTAATACATACATATTTTACATATACATATCAATAAACATATATAGATAAAACATATAAATAACTATGTATATATACATCAGTTAACAATATAAATGACTTAGATTATTCAAGTAAGAAGCAAACTTTTTATAAGCAAACTTATTGGAAGCTTTTTTGATGTTATCGGGCAAGGAGTTCCAAAGACTTGTAGCCAAAGGAGTTACCATAGAACTCGGTAAGTGAACAGGAATACATGATTTGTTGTTAGAAGAATAACGTGGAACCCTATCATGAGATGATGAGAGATAGTGAAACTTACTCTCTAAAAGTAAATAAAAAACTAAAGTTGCGGTAAAAGGCGAAATGGGTCATTTAATATCGAAAAATGGACAAGTAAATTGCGCCTCTACCGGATTGTAAGCCAATTAAGCGTAGATCTATATTGCGAAATATGGCCACACAGTAAGCCCGATAATAAATCTTATTCAGTTATTGAGAACGCGTTCTAGCTTGTTCAGAAGATCCTGAGACAGATCTGGGAAACACACATCTGCATAATCAATTATGGTTAATATGAGCGAATAATTTAGATTAGTATTTTCAGTATCTATTTTAAAAATTAAAGAAAAACAGAAAAAAAATCTTAAAGATCGCCTAAACCCTCACGGTTTCGTTACGAGTAACAATACGAAGGATTAGATATTTAGATCTATTACAAAACTTTGTTGACATTCCGACTCTTCACTACCTTATATTATAAATAGATCGTTTGCCGTAGAGCGTGTGACGTCACAACCTGCTCCCAAATACCATCAGTCACTTTCACTGCATGCCTGGTCGCGTCCGTCCACACGTGTCGGGCTATTGTGGCGACACCTTACAGTCTTCTTTTGTTCCTTATATAATCACAGTTGGCTCTTCAAAACTGGTTTCAAAAATTTCTCTTTAGTTTGGACTTTGAAATCCGTGTATTATATAAAAATGAATGTTTGTTTGATTGTCCCGTAGGCGTTTCTATACCATTCATCCGATTATAATGAAACTTTGTTAAGTTGTTCTTTGCGCGTTAACAAAGATATTTGTTTGTTTATTTGCCTGTTTTCTACGCGTTGCCATATCATTTATCCGATTATGACGAAACTTTTGTGAATTGTTGTGTTCGCCCGTGAATGTTTCAAACAAAACAAAAGGCACTGCTACGCATTCCGAGCACATATAGTAACATCAAATTATATTGAAAGATTGTGATTATACCGCAGAATATTGCCGTTACTAGAAACGAATCCTTAGCTAAAGCTTAATGCTGCTGTGTTTCGTATGGTGAGTGTAGAGAACCGGAGACCCTTTTTACTGGAAGAGGCATTCCATCTTAGTCCACAAGGCTGACAACGCATCTGCGTTTTGATTCGCCAACGAGGATAGATGTAGATGTCTATGGGCCACAGCAACCACTTACCATCAGGGGGACTGTGTGCTCGCTCGTCACCCCTTTTCCTATAAAAAAACGACGCATTCCATCTCAGTCCTCAAAGTTGGCAACGCATCTGCATTTTGATTCTTAATTGAAGATAAATGTAGATCTATGGACCACAGCATCCACTTACCATCAGGTGAACTGTGTGCTCGTTTGTCACCCCTATTCTATAAAAAAAAAACATTATTTTCATTTTTATACAGTATTTACTCATCTTATCCTACAACAATAGTATCTTAAATCATTTATGTTTTGGGTTGTTCTATGAGATTTTTTCAAACGACTATTTTAAAGAAATCTCATTCCGGTAACCATCGAGGCGCACAGTTTTACTACCCTTAAGTTTTTTTTTATCAAGGAAGAACTATAAATAAGGTTTTTATAATATTAAAGAATATCTGGTCAAAACTGTTTTAAATTTTTTTTATGTTAGGTTTCACCAATCTAGGAAGAACCTATATTCTAAAATAATCTGAAAATATCTGTACGCCGGTAACGGTAGAATATTTAGGATCGAAATTATTTTGCAACGACTGTACTACGCGTTCATTTCGAGTTTGCCGTCGTAGACCGTTACGACATCACAGCCGACGGTACCGTAGACGAAAAAAGTCATCATGTTTATGTTTTTTAGTATTCATATTTTCAATAAAGTTAA
>DWHP01001494.1:0-16019 GCA_018247895.1 Parnassius honrathi
GAACAAGGAGGTGATGGCGATAGGCCGGTAGTTGCACGGGTCTGAGCGGTCGCCTTTTTTAGGGATCGGGTGGACGAGCTGCACTGAGTGATCGTTTGTCGCACTGTCCTTTGAGTCAATATCCTCATCAGCGAACCAGCGACATTCTAAATATTATTATTCCGAAATTTAGTGAGGAATTGGTAACAATTAAGTGACGGAAAAATTAGTGAATCAATACTTTGGGAACAAAACTACTTTTCTTCGGAAGATAGAATCCTGCGCTGAATTGAAGCTAGCAGTCTTCTCACGAAAACACCAGAACTGCCTGGTTATGAATTCCCATGTCAAGATTTGTTGACTAATTGATGACTGTTTCAAGCTTATATCAAATATCAGTTAGCGAATAACTCCGGAACCGAAGTTATTCATATGCTTCAGGGTATATTTTAGCTTGTTACATATAATAACCCCAGAGCGCCTACGTCTTATGCTTTGAAATATGTGACAAGATTTAGTAAGTGTCAGTTATATAACAACTAAAATTTATTAATCATTGTGCAAGCTAACCTAAAGTGCTACTTATACAGAATCATTAGTGATTTACAGTTGAGTTTAATAAACTTGTTACAAATTAATAAATATAGGTACAAACTTTAGTTCCTTGTTTGTCTCCTACTGTTAAAACCTATCAAACCCTACCGACGAACATAGGCCGCACCTATGGATTGTCTTACACGGTGGATATTTGCCACAGTTGACACGCTGGGCACGCATTACCTGAGATGTATTTAAACCAAGGTTTGTTTCTCTTTGTCGCCTCTTATGACAACATTTTTTACTTGGAGAAATGCATACCTACGCACACCAGCCTCGCGGGGCAAGGACGGTTTTTGTCGGACTCGCAGACTAAACCCCCATGATGTTCAATCTTCGTAGCTGCTGGTGAGGAGCAGAAGAAGGAAGTCTTAGCGTGTTTTGCATAACAAATTCAATCACGACTCTTACCGTCTAAAATGGTAGAACTTTGTTTATGATTTAAATAAAACCATGAAATAGTACAATAATAACATTAGATCAGGTGTATACTGACGCCTTTATTTAACTGAAATATTGTGTATTTTTTTATTACACTAACAAATAATAAACTGAAACAGGTGTATTTTTAATAATATACGGGTAATGAACGAGATAGAAACAGAAAGAGAAACTTTTTTATTCAATATAGATTATAAATAATACTTATTGAAAGTCACTTTTTTTAATATACCACAGGTTCGGAAAAATCATGTCCTGGGAAGAACCAGCAAGAAATCCAGCGGGACTATTTTTTCTCAAATAACAGCCTACAATCATGCATGTTACCTACAAAAACAAATTAGAAATAACTTGGTAGCGATCACCCTTCCCAGGGGTTGTTATCATCCATAAATTCCTTAAAATCATAATACTTAACCCTTTTTATACAAACTTAGTTTAATAAAGTTTTTCAACTTTGTGCAATTCATATTTTATATAATTTCTGGGATTTTGTTGTAAAAGCGTATATATACATCGCCCCAAGAATGAATTACTGACTCGGTGGAGTGCATAGATTACTGTATATATACCTACTAGAGAGTCAAGTAACTGGTACTCGTACTAATGGCTTGTGTTTGTTTCTAGTATTTACGGATTGAATATCACTTATTTTTATAAAACCACTTTTATTTTTGCGTACGTATATTATATTTTCATAAATGTATTGAGATGCCAAAATTAATAAACTAATTCCCTTAAATTATTGTCTGAGCGACTCTAGGTTTTAAGTCATAGATTCCTCCAACGGCCCTTTTTTGTAAAAGGGCCGTTGGAGGAGGTCACTCAGATAGGAGTAATAGTATTCTGTGCAGTCGCGTGTCCCCATACTCCTAGCAAAACACCATATAACGTTATGCTATGGAAATAGCTAAAGTAAACTAGTCTAGCTGTTTCAGGTTAGCAGACAGATCTCTTTTTATCATCGATTAAGAATCAAAACGCCGATGCGTTGTCACCCCTGAGGACTAAAACGAAATGCCTCGTTTCCAGTAAAAAGGATCTCCGGTTCTCTACACTCACCATACAAAACACAACGGCAATGAGCTGCTGTTTTACGCTAGTACCTATTCTATGAAAGCGTGGTCCTACCCGGTCGAGCCGACCTACTCGTGTTACAACCACAGAACACTAGTTACAACTAATACAGCTACAGCGTGGTTCTACCGGGTATAAATGTGTATTGTGTATTTTTTAAAGTTGTTTATAAAAACTTGGAAATATTAAATTCAAGGTTTGTGGTATATGTACATGTAACCAGCTCTTTAAATAAGGTTTTCGTTAAATACTTATTGAAACATTTAGGGACTAACGGTTAGTTACTTATTCTTGATATATATTTCGTAGCGTAATATGTAGGCATTCTGGAGTTATTCAGTTTTATATAATCTTTGAGCTAGAAGCATATTGACAGAACAACGGAAACGCTTTCATGCATATGACTGACAATAATAAAGAAAGAATTTTTTGTAGTTTATTATAATGCCATCTAGTATTGAGTAGCAGTAAAGTACTTCATGAAGTTTCTTCTAGTTTGTTGTTGCTTACATAGGAAAACGAAACACCAAATTTCTGCTTAGAATGAGACATAGATGTCGCTATATTTTGCATTGGAGTGCGCATGTCAAAAATATTTGTCATTCATATCATTTTATTTTGTGAAATCCTAAATCGAGTTGATTTTGTGTAAAATATTCAAAGGTGGTGGCGCTGGACATGTGCAGCTCCGTAGTTAGGACCATTGTGGTGAAAAACTGATTTGAGTGGCAACTTTTATTGTATGGTCTTCAAAATTGCACTTAAAATTATTCTTTCCCAAGTTTTCATCGCTTTCCTCCAATTAAATTCGAAGAAATATTGTTTTATTAGATACATACGGAACATTATGTGACTGTCCACATCTTTGTAGTGTTCAGTGGTTGGTTTTCTATTTTGGACTGGATTTGAGGCTAAATTTAAAACGGGATATAGTACTTTTGGTGATGAATTACATTCGAGTGAAGGTGTAGAAATTGCGTAAGTACACAAATTTTTTTACCTATTTCGGAACTCATTGCTAACATTGCAATAAACATATGTAAAGTATTTACAATTATACGGGTGATCGCCTTTTTGCAGGTATTTTAAAATAAAATAAGGAATTATAAAATGAAACTAACGAATTAAAGCTGTTTATGTACCAAACAAACAGCAAATTAATTTATACCTACTACAATACCATCAGTAATACATATTTACACAGTTAAAATAGTATCTACATTGCTATTTTAAATAATATGTTAACGTATCTCGTAATAACATACATAAAAAAAAAATAAAAAAAATGGTAAATAGGTTATAAAATTATAACTTCTGTATTCCGTTTCAAAAATTCATATCATTTTACTTCATTTATATTAATATATTTTTAAAGCAACATGCACATCCTAGAGATAAAAATTATAGTAAAAAAAATTTGAGGGTATACATAGGTTTATATACTTTTAACTTTTATCATTGTATATTACTTTCACTACAGTATGTTTTAGCATATTTGGATAATAAATATAATCGTATGGTAATTTACCGATCAGTATGATATGATATATGTCAGGTACTTTTAAAGTATTTGCAAATTGAGTCATGTAAAAGATGAAAAACAAAAAAATATTACAAAGTACATTGTATTATCAGAAATGCATTAGCCCTAAACTGTTTAGTTTACTAAGCAAAAGCTTTCATTGGCATAATTGATTAATGATAATGGAGCTATTGCAAGATATTAATGCTGCTGTGTTTCGAATGGTGAGTGTAGAGAACCGAAGACCTTTTATACTGAAAAAGAGGCATTCCATCTTAGTCCTCTTGGCTGACAATCCATCTGCATTTTGATTCGATAATGAGGATAAATGTAGATGTCTATGGGCCACAGTATCCACTTACCATGAGGTGGACTGTGTGCTCGGTTGTCACCCTTATCTTATAAAAAAAACAAATCAAGGTTAACAATGAGCCTCTTAATATGTCTCTCTGTGTTTTGGAGGCGTTGAATCTTACATTTTATCTCTAAATAATGCAAATCTTGTTTTAATACTGCAACTAACTACTAGTAACTATGCAATTAGAACTTTAACTTATTTAGGCATTTTAAGGTTGCTATTTGTCTATTATTATATATATTTACTTTGAAATATCCGCATTATAAGTACAGTAACAGGTTGTCATGGATGCATTAAATTTATATTTTTACTTTTGTACATATTAATGGTATTCGCTAAATTCTCACTCTCAATAGTGGTGCTGCTGTTCATTTGAAGCCTTTGGGACCTGGCATTTGATATATGCAACATTTATTGATAGGCTTTTAACTTATATATATTTTGTAATTTTGTGCATATTTAAGAAGTTCAGTGGCAGTAGCAATAAAAGTAAAGTAAAGTAACAGTCTGTATACATCCCACTGCTGGGCACACACCTCTTACTTGAGGAAATGTCCAGCGCACTGCCCCAATGCGAGTTGGGGAACTTCACACATCTTCTATATTTTTTTCTTTTTATATCTCAAACATGCATGTTTCCACACCATGTTTGCCTTCACCTCTGTGCATGTAGTAAATTAGTACTTATAATTGGCAATTAATAATTTCATTGGTGTTGGCAGGGATCGAACCCGGCTTGCTGGCATACTATGAAATTTACAGCGAGCACTAAGCCCCTGAGCTACCACGGCTATTAGACTGGCAGTAGCAATATGTTAGCAGCAGTAGATTAAGATAACCATTATAAATAAGAAGACTAAGCTTTATGGTGTTGCCACAAGAATTTATTTTGTCTTTTATTCACTTTTATTTACACTAACATTGTTTTTGGATCAGTTTTGATAATAGTCTTGTCTCATAAGCAGGTGATGTTATATCTTTAGATTATCCTAACAAGGAATGTAGGGAAATTTATCAACATGGACTCAATCTTGCTGATTAGTTTGATAGTTGTGAAAGCGTATTAGCTATACCTACCTACACCAACCTATGTTAGTTTCCTCATTTCAAAACCAAGTAAAGACTGTTCAGTTTTACAGAACAGTTGCGAAAACATAAATTGACGAAATAATTCAAAATTTTAGTTCTACTCATAATAAGGGTTTAATATTAATATTTCTGATTATTTTAAAGGATTTAATTTAAGTATTATCACTATCATTTTTCTGTAGAGAATTCTATCTACGTAGATAATAAACATGTAAATTTAAGTTCAGTTTGTCGGTGTTTGTGTTTCATATAAGACAGTCAACATGAGCATGTTGATTGCTCGGGCTAAAATCCTTTAAGATATATGTTATTTGTAGTTTTCTCAAAAACACCTATCCAGCAAAATATAATAATTAAAGTAAGAGGAGAAGCTATGGCAACTTTGTGATAGATTATTTACCAACTTTTAATTTACTTGCAGGCAGAAAGGAAGTCATATCATCTTTTAGATTATTTTTACCATAACTTTATTAGCTTATTTTGGTCTACATTTATTGGTAGGGTTTTCATTGGAATAAATAGATATTGCAGTCTGCCCCATGGTAGAACAGTTCGGCTTATATTTGAGACCCTTATAATTGGAACACTTACGCCCAAATACTCAAATGTTACTCAATTTTAAGATGCCCCTAAGCCTTGTGTTGTCACTATCACTTTAAGTCGAAGTGAGTGTGACAGTGTCAGGCTTAACATCATCTTTAAATTGAGCAGGGTTTGAGTAATTGGCCATTAGACATCGAGTTAATAAGCCCTTTACTGAAACATTTCTTGTTTACGGGTTAATACCTAACAATGTTCCTTTTATGCTATGTAATAAAGCATGCAGTTTTAACCTGGATTGTCACAACTAGGTACAACAATGGCTCTTGACGATATCTTATTACTAAGTCCCACTATTTTCATGAATATTTTAGGCAATAATGTTTCAAGAAATAAAAAAATTCATCAATATTTAAAATATTTTTTTTTCATTTTAGATATTGACAAATAAGTTATACACAAAGCTATTAAGAAAATAAATATTGATTTCTTATATTTACGCAAACAATACACATTTAAATAAAACTATATTTTTTGTGGATTTTATCGCGTATATTAACTTATTTTATATTCCCGAAGCTTCGAGCACTTTACAGCACCCATGGTCTCAGTGGGACTAGTGTTCGGCGTTCTTCCAATCTCATAGGTAACCACACAACACAACTGTAAGACTTCAAGATACTATAAGTTCATACTACGTAGATCGGAATAAAAATTAATAATTGTAATGTGGAGGTAGCCGTGGTGAATTATGACATTGGAAGTCGAACACCTTAGTCACCACCGAGACTACGAGTGCTGTAAAGTACACAAAACGTCGGGAATATAAAATATGTTAATATATACGCGTTAACATCTGTAAAAAATAGTTTTATTTAAAAATTAACGTTTTAAGGGGAAATAGAGGCGTATGCTATCTCAAATGGCTTAGCAAGATCCTCCGTTATGCCGAAAATATTGCTGCATTAATTTTGAAATAAATATATTATGGTAAAGTTGAGGATTAATGTTAAGTACTATGTTAGACGAAAACACGATTCTGTAAAATTTTGTCGATAGAAAAAAATCCAAAGTTAGCTCCCAACTGAACAATAAACCGCTGGTATTCATAAAATTCTTTAAATTAGATCATGAGACTTTGCATACTAACTGAACTAACTATAAAGCAGGACTTATGTTTTTTTTTTTTTTTTAATTACCATTATTTTCACTGTAAAAAGAAATTACCTAAACTATCGGCGTCCTGAACCTTGTTCCCTGCCGTCTGATCAGTCTCGCTTCAGCTTTCAAACGGTAAAGCTGTGTCGCTTACAATCAGAATACACATTACGCAACAGGAGGACGTAAAATTAAAATGGGAAACAACCGTAATAAAAATAAGAAGCGCATGGGTTGGCGTAAAGAAACAGGGATAAATATGATAAACCTAATGAAATAGACGACCTATCTACTTACAGTATTAGTGATTACAAACATGTCAGTATATAGCATACGACGCGCGGGGTAGTGGGGGGAAATTAGAATTTGAGCTGAGGTAGTATCTAGGCCCTTAATTGAAATTACAGAAAGAAACCTCATTCTCGTTTGTCGGCCATATATTTTACATAACATAAATATTCCATATAACATGTATTAATGGGGCGGGGAAAAATAACGGTTTCTTCGTATTTTATATACAAGTTCAAGACATTTTTTTTTCAAAGTTTAATTACATGTAATTATAATATTAATATGTGCCATTTTGTTCGATAACTTGTTGACATCTTGTAGGCAGTGACATAATCCCGTTGCTGTAGAAATCTTGGTATTTTCGATCAAAAAACTGTGACAAGTAGTTTTGACAGTCCTCTCTTGATTTTAACCTACATTACCGAAAAAATTCTGATGAGACCGAAACAGGTGAAAACCTGAGAGTGCAAGTCAGGACTATATGGTGGGTGCATTAACACTTCCCAACCAAGCTCTCTCAATTTTTACTGAATGGCCAAAAGATGTGTGTGGTCTGGCGTTATCATGATGAAAGAACCACTCCTTTTCTGTTGGTCAATTCCGGCCGTTTTTCTCAATTTCTTGCTTGGGTCTCATTAGTTGTTGCCGGTAGAAGTCCAATACGATGGTTTTGCCCGGCGGTAAAAGCTCATAATAAACGATGCCCTTCCAATCCCACCATATACACAGTATCACATTATTGCGTGTTGATCCGGATTTCGCTACACTCTGTGGAGCTCGACTGCCCTTTGAACATGATCTTTTAAGTGCGTTTTTGGAGTAGGTGGTACACTTTTCATCACCAGTGATTAATCTTTTCAAAAATGGTTCGGTTTCATTGCGTTTTAATAGAGAATCGCACGTTTCATTAGGCTTCTTTCAGTGAGCTCGTGTGGTATCCATATATCGAGCTTTTTTGTGAAAACTGTTTTGTGGTCAATCCTCCATTCCTCGTCTATATCGTAACTACTAATATGCCGATCTTGCTCCACTTTTTCAAAAATGGCATCGACTTTATCCATATGAGGGCGAACAGAGTGAGCTCCATTTTTGACATCAAAATTCCCGGACTGAAAACGCTTGAAACAACTTTGTGCTACTCTTACTGACACGCACTTTAGGGCACGCGCGCGAATTCGGTCTATAAACCTCACAAATTTTTTTCGCGGCTTGAGTCGCAATTTTCTCTTTTGTGTAATGAAACTTCAGAATGTATCGAATTTCTTCATTTATTCGTTAGATTAACTCATTTTGGGAAACAGGAAAGCAATTGAAAATGGCGGGAAAGTATTTTTTACTTTAATTTTTTTTAATGTCTTATATGTATTGATATTAAAATCAGCCAGATACAATCAGTACAACCAATGAGATTTTTCTTCAATTTTATACAAACAAAATACGAAGAAACTTTTTCCCTTACTTATTATATTTGTTAATTTTTAGGCATTCTTCCCAGCCAACCCTGGGCGTAGTGAGATAATGAGATCAGACGCATTTCAATCAATTATTTTTGTAATACTGCAAAAATTATTGTTTGAAATACTAACATAATGTTTGATCGGAAAGGCGAACTAAATATAAATAAAATAGTTTATGAAAGTGTTTTGAAATATAGAAGAGTCCGCTCAGTACAGCGGACCGAGAAGCTAAATGCATGTTTACTTCACAGGTCCTCAAACGTAAATGCTCGTCGGTTAAGGATACTTCTAATGTGGCCCATTTTCAAAATATCACCAATTTGGTCGATAAACTTTCTTCTAGGGTGTCCCTTCCCGACTCTGCCGTTCACGTCTGCTATATAAATTTGCTTTGTCGCTCTTTCCTCATTCATTCTTTCTACATGACCAAACCACCGAAGCATTCCTTTCTTAATCCTAGTCACAACATCAACTTGCATACCACATTTATCTCTTATCACATAATTTCTCACCCTGTCATTCAGATTCAACCCTAGCATATTCCTTAAAGAGAAGAAGAACAGAAATACTCCAGAAAGAAGACTTTCATGCTTCTTCTGCCACACCCAACTTTCACTACCATACATTAAAGTAGGGATTAACACGGCATTATGAATTACCATACGTGCCTTTTTATCACACATTTTGATTCTTCATAATAGAGTGTAGTGCCCCATTCACTCTATTTCCGTGCATTTACACGTCGTTCTATATCCTTATCCGTACAAGGTTTGGTGGATGCAGCTAAATACACATGCTAAATACACGAACTCATCCACTTGCTCCATCAACTCCCTTTATTCTTATTTCACATAATGTTTTGCATTCTTCTCTTTCAAAAACCATCACTTACGTCTTACTTGCGTTCACTTTCATTCCCCTTTCTTTTAATGCCCAGTTCATTAATGTAGCCATCATTTGTAACTCATTTTATTACGTGATAGAGCCATGCTGCAGTTATAAAATAGTTATAGCACGAATGCGTCGGGTCGACGGGGAAGGACCATGCTCTCACAGAATACCAGCGTCAAATAGTAGCTTAATGCTGCTGTGTTTCGTATGGTGAGTATAGAGTACCGAAGATCCATTTTACTGGAAACGAGGTAATCCATCTAAGTCCTCACGGATGACAACGCATCTGCATTTTGATTCGTAATTGAGGATAGATGTAGATGTCTATGGGCCACAGTAACCACTTATCATTAGGTAGACTGTGTGCTCGTTTGTATCCTATAAAAAAAACTGCCGCCGATGACGCAAATGTGACTTGATCACCGGCGTACCGTTAACTCGCCCATTCTTAACACACATTCTTCATCTTTCAAAGTTTGCAAACAATTGTGCAAAAATAGGTTCAACAGCCACGGGGAAGCCACACAGCCCTGTCTGACACCTTTATGGATGCCAAACCAGTCCGAAGTAGACCTCGATGATCCTGACACAAGCACTAGAGTCCCTCTAAAGACAGTCCTGTCTGGCAACAAACTTTCTGGTTTTTAGCCAAAAACTTCTCCGCAATCATGCGCATGGAAAGACTTGATCTGTACACCCTATTTCCTTTCTAAATCCCGCTTGCACATCCCAAATTTTTCCATCAGTTTATTAACTCTTTCAATTAACACCTTAGCATACAGTTTACACACAATACTAAGCTGATACAACGGTTGTTTTTGCAGTCCTGCTGTGACCCTTTTCCTTTATATATTGGTACTATAACTGCTTTACACCAGTCTACCGGTACTCGTTTTAATTCCCAAAATAAATTAAACAAGGTGTACTACAGCAGGCCTGTACCACTCCCTCTCCAGCCCTTAGCATCTCGAGTGATACATATCCAGCTGCCTTACCTGCTTTCATGCTTTTCATTGCTTTCATAACTTCATCTACACTTATCTCCATACCCCTTTCCACTTTTTTCAGAATTTCTAGTTCATTTAATTCGGACGACTCTTCACTCATAAACACGCTTTCGAAGTATTCCTTCCATCTCTTAAAATTAGAAACTTCGTCACTCAGAATACATCCGTTTTTGTCTCGTATAGCATTAATTATGGGCTGTTTTGTATTTCCCCTGGCGGTTCTTACGAGTTTCGAGAACATTTTTATATTAGCCTAGAAGTTATCAGATATCCTTCTATCATTCTTATTCGTTCTTTCTTGCTTTTACTCTCTTATTTGGACGTCTAAATTCTGTCTTTTTTCAATGTCATCATTCATACCGCCGGAATTACCAGCTTTGCTTGCTAGTAAATCTAACCTTACTTTCTTCTTTACTTTAACTTCCACCCGTACCTTCTCTTACTTACACCACATACTTCGGTGGCGGCATCCACCAAAACCTTAACATTATCCAACACAGTATTCATGTCTAAATCATTCATATACAACTCATTCAAATACCTACTATTTTCCTCCAGTCTACATTTATACTTCTCTTTCACTTCTTCATTTTGTAACTTCTCTGTTCTTATACGCTGTAACGCAGTGGTAGACACAGATGTCCGATGCCGCCAACGCTTGAATAGGCCATTAATTCGACATAAGACCAAGTAATGATGCGTCCCTAAGTTGGACTCCCGGTAAACCCTTATATCTACGACTGCGCTCCTCATTCTTTCATCCACAATTATGTAATGTATCATGCTTCTATCATTACCTCTTTCCCATGTATACATGTGAATCTTCTTATGACGAAAAAAAGTGTTCGTCACAAAAAGATTCTTTTCCACAAATACGGTGAGGAGGTCTTCACCATTCTTATTTATACTTTCATCACCATACGTTCCCAATATCCTTTCATAACCAGACCTCTTCACCCCAACCCTTCCATTAAAGTCTCCTAACGTAATAATATTTTCATTTTCCTTACATTTCGTCAAAACCATCCTCACCATGTCCCGAAACTGCTCTCGGATGTAAGTGGGCTTAGACATGTCTGGGGCGTACACCCCTAGCAGAAACAGTTTCTTTAAGCCCACTTTCATTCGTATCCATAGCAGCCTCGGGCTTACACGTTCATACTCTTTCACGGATTGACCCATCCTTTCTGAAAGGATGAAACCGACTCCCTGGCATGCCCGTTCGGTCTCGTCTACACCAGACCAATACGCGGTATACGTGCCATGTGCAGTGGCATCCTTTCCATTTCGTTTCGTCTCATTATTTACACATAACCCATCTATTCCTCTGTCATTAATTATTTCGCATACATCATTCATCTTATCATTCATTGCTCCACATACATTCAGCGAAGCCAGACGGGCTTCCGCAATCCACTTTTCGCACTTCCGGGAGACAGAACGTGACGGGTGGCGAACCTCGTCGCCGACGTCACTATGATTTCTGTGGTCATTATCCATAGTTAGTATTACGTTCGATACCATTTTACTAAAAGATGGTTAAAACCACGGTTTTAAAATATTGAATCAACCATTTTTTTGAATTTTTAATGTAGATATAGTAAGAAGGTGTAAAGTTCGTTTACAAGTACTAATTGTAAACTCCATTGCTTAAGTGACGCATATTAGGCGATACGAATCTATTTCTCAATTTCAAAGTGTCGTAAGAAGCAAAGCTATGAAATATGTCAGAAAGATCTTATGGTTTCTAATAGATGGCTGTATAACTAACTTGCTTACGTCAGGCATAAAATATCGACGCCGGCAAGGACCACCAAAAGTGAGAAACTGCGGGTACTGTGCTGCATCACCCGTATCTTCAATCCGCCTGTCAAGCTTGATGAGGAATTGTTTTTTTATAGGATATGGATGACAAGCGAGCACACTGTCCACATGATGGTAAGTGGTTGCTGTGACCCATAGACTTCTACATCTATCCTCGTTTGTGAATAAAAATGCAGATGCGTTGTCACCCGTGAGGACGAAGATAGAATGCCTCTTTTACAGTAAAAAGGGTCTCCGGTTCTCTATACCCACCGTACGAAACACAGCAGTATTAAGTTGCTATTCTTTTCTTCCCCGGTGGAGCCGACCTATTCAATGATACAACTATACTATTGATATAGCTGGAGCATGGCTCTACCACGTATATAAACTGTTGTTACTGACTGTTACGGCTCGGTAAAAAATGTAAAGTCCCTATAACCACTCAACGGTAGTAAATAGACTTAAGAAGTGGATTTGATACCGCATGTGGTCTATAAAGAAGCAGAATAACAAATAACGTTCTACTGTTTTAGTTTTAAAATCCGGCTTGATCACGTGTATGTTTGTTGAAATCACGTTGGATTCTGCGCGCTACAACTGTTGATAATATGTGTTGGGTTTTATCGACATATTCAATATTTTATCGTACCTACGCGTGAGTAAACTCGATTGCTGATGTTAAAATTATCTGATTTTAAAATAAATATTCAAGCATTTTGGTCTTAAATGTGGAGGATTTCTGGATTGTTAATAGATGATAATTAATAAATATAGAACGTCTTTCAATAGTAATGCGTAACGCGTTTATTTTTTATACTAATAATAATATAAAGTTTTTAAGGCGCAGGGAAGTGACGACCCCATCGCCCGCTGACGTAATGGTTACGTGACAAAACCGCTACGTGAGCGCAGTCAGTCAGCACCTTGCCAAGAGGTGTTAGTGCCGTGCCTCGGCATAAGTTGAAGGTGCAAAGGCGCCGGGTCTGGGGGTCTCCCGTTGAATGACACTCATAAAATGGATGATGGAATTCGATAGAACGCGCAAAGGGCCGCTGCCTGGGGGTCGCCGGGGCGCGTCTGAAGCTGGCGCTGGACGCGACAGCATGCGAACCACCAGCCGAGCGCGAGGCGCTGCTCGACCACCTAGTAGCCCCTCGCATCCATCACCCCCACCAGCGGGCTTAGTGATGGCAAGGTCTTCGCGGGCCCAGCGATCAGAACCCGCCGCTGGTGGAATACGCCGCATGCGTTGGACAGTATCGATAAACAGCAACGCATTGCGGGCGTATTATAGGGCGAAAGGGGGAGAAATTGGAGGTTTTGCGTATCGGGCAAGGATGGATCTGGATGAAGCTGGAGCCATTTGTTACCGTCCCCGAGCAAAACCTGGCAGACAGAGCTCGGTACACCTTGCGCTCAAATATATTTGATAGCGCCGAACTCGAACGACCAGGATACCACAGACCCGAGCAAATACCGCCCCATCAAGTTTCTACCGATCATAAACAAGACACTAACATCTATTTTGAGCGCGAGAATCACTCGTCACCTGGACTCAAATCAGGTGATGTTATGCGCTCAAAATGGATGTCGGTGCGGTGGTCGTGGAACCAAGGAACCACTTCTCATTGACGTCGTCATTGGCAACGTGGTCGCTCCGCTGCCCGGATAGACTACAGAAAGGCATTCGACTCGGTGCCCCATACATGGCTAAAGAGGATCCTCAAGCTGTACAAGATTGACTGTACCGTTAGAGACTTCTTCGAGCAGTATATGAGGCAGTGGAGTACGATCCTTTGTCATCTGGGCAAGCGGATGATGGCTGTGAAAATCCACACAAGGATAAGAAGGTGTATCTTCCAGGGCGATTGTCTGAGTCCAATCTGGTTCTGCCTCTCTTTGAAGCCTCTCAATACTTTACTGGAGGGCTCCGGGAGGAGTTTTCTGCTTCGGAAGGCCGCGAACTTCCCATTATGACACTATTTTTTTTCTTCTTCTTCCGTTTATGTATTAATTTATTGTGTACTATTAAGAATTATGTATCTATTTAATTCTAATTTCCCCTCTACGAGGCGATCGATGTGGAAGACCTATGTTCGCCGGTGGATTTTGATGGACTGTAATAATTGTATTATAATATTTGCAGCCGAGCAGCAGGGCACCAACTGCTGACTGTTTCTTCCTGAAGAGTAAAAAAGCCCGAATAATTACAACCTCAGCGACGACTAAGCCCTTTTACTTTCTTTCTATTGTCTATTGGAAATTTTAATCGTAGATAAGTAAACAATTTTGCATTTTTCACACTGTCGGTCTGTAAAGCGAATGATGAAGAAATGAGAGAAAATAAACGATTATTAAATATATTATTGCTGCATATACTGCCGTTTACGTCATGTATGTTATCTATGCTATTAGTTTTTATAGGGTTCCGCAATCATTTATGAAAATCGTTTTGTTTTTTTTCTCTAGCCTCTGTGTTCGGAGTTGGTTAATTAGTATGCGTCCATGGTCTGCACTTACCATCAAGTGAACTGTAAGACCGTTCACTTTAATTTTATTCAAGAAATTGCAAGTCTTCGTAAATCGTAAATCCTTACTTGCCTTTTCTCACACCTCACATAAACGTGAGTTTTGGCAAGTTGAATGTTCACAGTATTATATGTTGCTATATATAACAATAATCAGCTCACCATGTCCCTTGAGTACCATTAAAAGCTGTAAGGGTGCCAACAGAATCTCGTGATTCTAGACAGACGGTGAAAAAAGTCACAAGCTAATAAAATTAAATTGACTTGTAAGAGCCATCACACACATGGCTGTAACCAACGCATAAAAACGTAAAGAGAAAACATTGTGTATAATATGAAAAGTTATATAGAGTACGAAATTTGGCGTAGTTAAAGTTTATGGGTAAGGAGTGCAGAAAGCTCAAATTTAAATATTTTGTTGCAAATACAAAAAATACAACATTATTGTTAACGTTCAGTACGAACCAATATCAATTTTTAAACACATATGACTCTTTGGCCAAACAGTCGCCCGCAGTAGATAGTGTTGCCATAGAATTTCAAAATGTTGCCAACAAAATAATTACTAACCGACCGACTGATTGTGAATTTTATGTAAGTTTCTAATGTTCCTTTTTCAATAGTCTGTAGATGTAAGTATGTTAAGACAAACCACCTGAAGGACTCAGGTCACCTAAGGATGCCTCGTGTAAAGGCGAAACACGTATCGTATTCGTCGTCGATGGTGTATCTTTCTTAATGTAGTGGTGTTAAGAGTAGTGGTGCTGGGATTAGTGGTGCTGGGATTAGTGGTAAAGGTACCACTTGAGGTAGGGCGGGAGGTGGAGACACATCATTTTATTTTATTGAGCGGATGTGTGCAAATTATTTCTTAACAACTTTGATATAATGGATTTCCGCAAACTCTTATTTTATATTTCATTTGTTAGATATCTGTGTTTTATATTTTTATATGCATTTGAAAGTATAAGCATATACATAATATATACTGAGTTACTGAGAGTTAAAAGTAAAATACAGCTTGTTGTAATGTCAATATTGTAAATGCAAATACACACACTTAAATTATATAGTGCATCGTATAGGTTCCTATATACACCACATTATGACATATTGTACAACGTCTAAGGTAAGCCTGTTAAAATATATATTACTGCCCAAAAATATATTTAACATTTGTATGTATCTGCAGCCTCATAGGCGGCTGATCACAGACTGAACTTTATTTGTATTCAATTAAGACCTTTTTGTAACCTGTGAATCACAAATAAACTATAT
>DWHP01001495.1:0-16019 GCA_018247895.1 Parnassius honrathi
TGTGTTTCGTATGGTGAGTGTAGAGAACCGGAGACCCTTTTTACTGGAAAAAAGGCATTCCATCTTAGCCCTCAAGGATGACAACGCATCTTCATTTTGATTAGCAAACGAGGATGGATGTAGATGTCTATGGGCCACAGCAACCACTTATCATCGGGTGGATTGTCACCCGTTTCCTATAAAAACAAAAAAAAAACAATGTATTTTATTTTCTATAATTATTGGAATCTAATTAGCTTCAGGGGACATTGTTTATGTATGTATTGATTTACGTTTTAAGCTGTATATAGCCAAAAACACAAGTACATTTATGATTTTATTAGGTATCAAAAGGACATTTTTTAATAATAAGAGATATGAGATAGGAGTATGCCTTCAATACCAATAAACTATATTTCCATATTTCTGTCAGCATTTTGTTATCTGTGCCTGTATGTTAAATAAAAAAGAAATTATTGTAAATTATATAGCATTATGCAGCTCCAGTTGATCACAGGCAATAATTATTGATTATCATCAACAATATGTGACTATGTAAAAGTTGTCTCACTTTTTATTTTTACTGGTTTCATGAAGGAGAAAAAGGTATAATTTTTATATTAAGTATCTGATCGTAGATAACAAACCAATATTTTTTTCTGCAGAGTTAACAAAACAGCAGTCTTATAAATGATGAAATGGACTTTTGCTGTAATGATTATTATAATAAGACTACATTTTAATTACTATTAGTGAGAGGGTTATAATTGAAAGTAATTACTTCAAATAAAAAAAACAGAATGTGACTTTTTATGGAATATGAGTAACAAAAGAGCACACAGCCCACCTGACGGTAAGTGGATGCTGATTCCCATAGACATCTACATTTATCTTCAACTAAGAATTATATTGCAAATGCGTTGTCGCTCCTGAGGACTAAGATGAAACACCTCGCTTAGAGCAAAGAAGATATCTGGTTTTCTACATTCACCGTACGGAACACAACGGCATTGAGCTGTTGTTTTACGCTGGTATTCTGTCAGACCGTGGTCCTTCTCCGATCGAGCCAACCATTTGAAATACAACCTTAATTACCTGCAGCAAAATATTACATCATAATGTAGCAAATTTTTATTCATCAGAGATCACATCACTAGAGATAAAGTTTGTTACAATTGCTGTGTTATCTTACAACTACAATATTTGATTTCGTAATGTTTAATTGTATTAATTTTATAAAATTAGACGTTGCTAAATCAAATATTACATTTTAATTGAATTTTAACGGTTTTAAATTTAGTCATGAATTTGTCATATAGTAGTTATTACGTACTTTGAAATTCAAAGCGAAGATATTAAGATGGGGAAATTACATCAGATACATACTTCGATTTCATGTGAGTTGATTTTTTGAATATGCATTTTCTGTAATTAATTTTTTATATATCTGCAGTAAAACCAGACTAAGCTAAAAATCCAACAAATCAGTAAAATCAAGTTGCGATAGGCTGGCCATGTAGTTCAAAGAACTGAAAAGGATGGGAAAGAAAATTTGATGTGTGGCAGCCTCACGGTAAGCGAATTATAGTACAGCTCCACACTATGTAAGGTGACAAACTGACACGAGATGTGGGAAATGCTCTTAGCCCTTTTTACACACCCCTTATATCTTCCCTCCCAACGTGATTTTTAATAAGTTTGAAATTTCGGCTCGAACCGTTTTTGATTTGATGAGTAGTTATTAGATCTTAAAAATATTTGTCGAACGTTTTGAGATCGAACATAATGAGAAGTTCCAGAGATGGCCTGCAGGGTCAGCGTTTTTAGATTTTTTTATCTGGAACACTGAAAGATTTCTTCTTTCTTTTTTTACTTATTATAAGCCAGTGGCTCAACTAAAATCACACCTGGTTGTAAGTGGTGCCTTACATACAGTAAATCGCACTGTCTTAGCTTAACAAGAATTTATTTTGCCTTTCTCAAGTTTTTTTAAATCTTAAAGCTACGCTCACTTAGCCCCACTATTGTTTAAAATTGGCCAGTAGTAATTAGTAGTACTGACAAACATGTATGTTTATGCGGCGTTTAGTTCATACAAATGTTTTTCAATTTTTTTTTACAACAACAAACAAAGGGCTAACTTAATGGTCGATGGCATTCTCTCTCAGTCAACACAGCGTGTTGAAATCAAGTAGTATATAGCTTTTTGCGAGTACAAGTATATGTGAGTGGGGGTATATGTGTCTGAACGCTTTTATTTCATTGTTTTTAATAGTAAATTAACGTTTCTAGGTTCATTTAGCTCACTGCTTGCGGGGTTGCTTTATGTATGGCCCTCATATACATTAGAGCTGTTTAAAGACAGCAGCAATACAAGGTTACTTACGGCGCCAATGACAGATGTACAGAGCTCCTTACTAGGCAGCCTCCCACCTCTTGGAGCTGTGGTCGGAACTGCTCTAACCGGTGTTGTGATTGGAAAATTTGGAAGACAAAAGGGCGGGATGCTGCTAACTCTTCCGTTTGTGGTAAGAAAAATGTTATGTGATATATTTACGAGTCTTTTGTCTTTTTTATTAACCTATAAAAGTTTACTAGAGGCTTTACCGTGGAAAGGAGGATTTACCTAAACACGTCACATTTTTACATCTGGCGTAGTCATGTGTGAATCGTGAATGATTGATGATTTACCCAGGTCACATCGAAGTATTAATGATTGCAATTACATTTTCAAACGTTCCAGATTAAATGGTTGCCAAGACCTACGACCAAAGAATATCAAGTATTATTTCACAGATCACTCAGTACAAAAACTTGAAATGATCCATTTGAATAATCGACACGAATGACCCGATTTGTAATATGAATCAATACTTGAATATCTACGTTACTGGATTCGAATTAATGAGACATGTCTAATCTGGGGTAACCGAGACGGTTTTAACCGCCATACTTCGGAAAACATAGTCTCATAGTCATATCTCATAGTTACAAAGTCGCTTAAGTCTGGGAAACATTATCTTAGTTCTCAGAGGTGACATCACATCTGTAGCTTGTTCTTAAAGTTGGTTGCAGGTAACCATTGCCATTGCTACTTAATATTAGGTGGCATGTTAGCTCGTTTATCATTCTTATACAAGCTGTCGAGATTTATAATACAATAGTTAGTACACGTGATAAAGCCATGCTTCAGCTATATTATAGTATAAGCAGGACTCGAGTAGGGTAGGACTACGCTCTCACAGAATACCAGCGTAAAATTGCAGCGACCCTTTTGACTGGAAAAGAGACATTACATCCTAGCCCTCAGGAGTGACAACGCATCTGCATTTTGATTGTCAATCGAGGAGAAATCTAGATGTCTGTGGGTAACAATTTCCACTTACCATGACTGTGTGATCGCTTTTCACACTTACTCTATATAAGACGATAAAGGGAAACTTAGCCATTACTAGTTCGATAAAGTATCTCAGAATAGTTATTATCCAGTCAAAATTAGCAAATATATAATTTGTATATTAATTTTAGTGAATTTAAACAGCTTTTATGGTGTAGATTTTACTTATTTTTATGAGTGGCAATGTTTTTAAAGTAAACACTGTTTATTAACATTTCACCTACTGAGTAGTTGAGTGGAGAGTCTTAATTTTTTTCTTTATGGTTAATATTTTCATAATGACAAACGAACACTCAGTCTTCCTAAAGGTGAGTGATATTATGGCCCATAGACATCTATATCTATCCTTGATTAAGAATCATTATGCAGAGTGCGTTGTCACCATTGAGGAGGGCGATGGCGTTTCACGGTAAAAAGGGTCTCAGTGGATAGTTCTAACATAATAATTATAATATGGTTTTAAACTATGTAATGAAAAATACGTTATTTTTCATTACATAGTTTAAAACCATATTATATTTAAATAAAACTAATGTGTTTTTGATATTTAACTTCTTTAAAATTTGTCCTTCTAATATGGCATGTCAAATTGAAAGCTTAGTTAAATTTATGTAATAGTACTTGACATTCTCCTTTAGCACAGAGTAAATTTAAGTGCGAACCTATCTTTGGTCATAAAACAGATTTTTGTCTTTGGTATATTATGTATTTTAAAAATATACAACTTATTTTGAATTTTGAATTAACACCAAGGATACATAATAGTTTTGCTTATCTTCAGGTATCATGGGCAATGATCGATTTCTCTTCTACATCAACGATGATCTTAATAGGAAGGTTCATTGGTGGGTTAGGTTGCGGTCCTGTCTTCGTCTACGGGCCTATGTTTATTTCGGAGATCGCTGATAAATCTATAAGAGGAACACTGGCATCTGGTATTAACACATTGTATTTCAATAATATCATAATATAATAAGTAATTGTCGTGCGATCGAGACTTAACGTTGTAGTGGCTGCGAAGAATATCAGCTACCCTATATCGTTCCACGGGTGTCTTAAGAGGTGACAGAGTGAAACTGAAAGAGAAAACAAGCAGCATTATCTTCCTGATAACAATTCAAAATTATAAAAACTGTGGTTCCTAAATCGCCTGCCAAGCATGGAAACTAAAAGAGATTCCTAAGTTCAGCAGTGGACTAATATAGGCTGTAATTGATAGATGGAATGGGTAGAGAAATTATTACTTTCATTAACGTTAGTGCTGTTTGCCTTTAAGCTTTTATACTTCTGTCTGATTTACGGCCAGCGACCTGAAAAACATCTAGCAATAAGTTTCTGCAGTACGGAGCAACTAGAGCAAAACAATTCAAGTTTTTTTTCAGTTCGATTCAGTAAATTATGTTCATTTATTGATGCGTAGTCAGTTTTATATGCGACTATGGGAAATCCCAGACAGACCCCACAGCTTCCAGTTGATGGTAGTATAAAAAACGTTTAGTTTACGTGTTACGTGTTAGTATACCCAGAACGTCGACAGGGAAAAGCGAAAAAGAATGAATGGATGGAGTTAATGAAATGAATGAAGTGAATGGAATTAATAAATAGTGCGAGACGTCGGCTATTGCATATACCAGTTGCGTGCTAAGTCTGACAATTTAGTCAGTGGAATCTTTCGGATTACTTTTTTTAAACTTTTTTTTTTATGACTATACGGACGTATATATTTTGAAAAGTTAATTGAACAAACGATTTGTGTGTCCGCAGCAGGGACTTGTGAAAGCGATTTTGTATCGTTTGACATTCAAATAGTGCTTTGTAATAGCCAATTTTGAATAAAAAATTTACTTTGACTTATAAAGAATAATAAAAGAATTTTATCTTTAAATACCCTTCTCTTTCCCAGTTCCAATTGCATTGAATTGTATAGGCGTTCTAATGTCCTACATACTAGGTTGGTATCTGACCTACCGATACGTAGTGTGGGTGAACCTGGCCTGCAGCATACTGGGAGTAGCGCTTTTGATGACGGTAACTGAAAGCCCCGTTTACCTTTTGCGGCAAAAAAGGGAGGAGGTAAGTGTAGTATTTAATGAAAATTGTTTTTATAATCTGGCGCGTGATAGCGGCGTAAGAGCATTCATTATCGCATTTTGATCCATGACTTACGAAAGAGACTATTATAGTCTATTAAAATTCAACTGCTGAATTGGATTTTGCATTGGCTCCGCACAAATTGCGACTAATGCCTAATCTTTTTTAATAGACGTGAACGTACCTATATATCCCCTGGTGTCGCAGTTGTTTATGGGTGGCGGCAATCACTTATCATCACGTAACCACATGCTCTTTTGCTACCTTTAAAAAAACTTTTAGGGAACGGATTGACGACACCAGGTCCTTTTTTAATTTTGTAGTTGTAATTATGATGACACTGCTGTCCATTTTCTCTTTTGTTTCCCTCCGTCGCCTCTTGCTACATCCATAGAACAACATGTAGTAGTGAATATTCTTACGTCGCCAGTGCACATTGAGTTAGCACTGCTTGGGATTTAAAAAATAAATAAATTTGTATTTTTGATATTTGCAGGATGCTAAACTAGCTATAGCCTATTATATAGGAGAGTCGCCAGCATCCAAAATAGTTTTGGGAGAATTGTCGCAGCTAAAACAACAGATAACGCCGGCCGTTGAATATATAACAATAAATATTGGTATGGAGGAATAAGTACTTTTATATATTGACAAAATTTTCTTTGCTTATTACTTTAAGGCTATAATATAATATACTAGTGATCCACCTAGACTTCACATGGGTGATCTTAAGACCAGTGACATTTACGGATACAACGGTGAATCTAAACCATCCAGGTACCAAACCACTTAAATAAATATAAAAACTTTTAACAAAAACAGTTCTGCCGCTTAGGAGGAGTTCAGTGACAAATAGACGTATACGTAGCGTAGGATACAATGTCAAAACGTTTTTTAAATAAAAATATATAATACTATTAATGCTATTAACATCACCAGTACTCTCGTTAACCTCTCTAAGTAAGCGTATATATGTTTGCGTAGAGTGGTTTACCACACTAATCGCATGGCGGATTCGAATCAACGACTCCCTCAGTTTGCCGTCCCTGCCCTACCATTAGACTTATGTCGCTTCAAACTACAATAGTCGATAAAAGTAAAGACACCACAATTATATAGACGATAATAAGAATTTCTTATCATTGTCAATCTGCTTTATCTTTCTTATCAATACCTTAAAGTTTAGTGATGGTCATGGGCATCTGCTGTCGTAAAAAGGGTTTAATCATGTTTTAAAGACGCATTAATGATTATATTAGTTAGTTAGTTAGTTAGTTATCAGTTATAGGCCATTTATTGGGAGCCGGGGGTTTTTTCTTACACTGACCATGGTCACTTTACGACACTCATGGGATGTTATGTAGTGATGATTATCTATCGCCATCACCACGCCAAAATTAATCTGTCATATTTCTCTAACAGAAATTATTTTATTTAAAAAGTGAAAACGAATTTGTTGTTCCCCATTAAAGAAACACATTTTTACTGAGGCGAATATTGTTTCAACTGGCACTAATGCAGCACTTATGTAGTATATAAATTATAAATGTAACACGAACCAGTCGACTCGACCGGGGAAGATCCACACTTTCACAGAATATCTTATATTATTAGTATTACTTTTTGTCGCTTATTGTTATATTAACAAAATTTAGCTCTAAATTTATTTATTTTTTAAATTAGGTAGATGAATAGCTGCAGACAGCGAAATTATGTATAACTTGTCCTTAAATCTGAACCAACCTAAGTGGAATGTTATTAGTATGAAATATTCACCAAGGAGTACGTCATTATTAGTATTATAGCGTTTACATTATAATAAGTGAATTTGCATACAAGAAACTCATATAATATACAGACCTCGGCTTAAGTAATGTAAGACTGTAAGTAGAGCCCGAGTATATCAGAGATTGAGATCTTTAATATTATAAATCGTAGAAATTTAATGTATGCATATGAACAGGTAGAATTTTTTATATAATGAGGTTGACGTGAATGGGGGAAACGAGCACACAGTCCACGTGATCGTAAGCGGATGTTGTGGCCCATAGATCTACAAATTTATCTTCGATTAAGAATAAAAATGTAGATACGTTGTCACTGTTGAGGACTACAATGGAATGCCTCGTTACCACTAAAAAGGGACTCCAGTTCTCTACACTCACCATACGAAACACAGCAGCAGTAAACTGCTGTTTTTCGCTAGTATTCTGGTAGAGCGTGGTCCTTCCCCAGCCGAACAGATCCATTCGTGCTACAACCATAATATAGCTGCAGTGTGTCTCTACCACGTATAAAATACATACTAAAATTATTAAATATGCGTACTAAAATATTAAAGTTTTTTTTACAATACAAAGTTTATCTAGAAACTTTATTTCTAAAATGTTAGTGGTAGGTAAAATTTCACAAACATCTTTATTGGAGTTTCGAAAAAAATGTGATTTTGCAAGTAAATGTCCAATTTATAAATTTTGCTAATAGCTATTCTGACAATAAATAAATTTGATTTGATGTGATTTGATTTGATTAGCTAAAAGAATAATTTATCAATATCAACTTATGCAATTAAATAGAACACACTATAAACACTATGCGTATATGTATATACAATTGTAATATTTGTATATACAAATTTTACAGTCTCTATTTTATTTTACGTTAACATTTTATGAAATTGATATATCAATAAATACTGTTACGAGATTGGGACTCGTGATAATAAAAACTGCTGATTGAATTACCATAATTGACACTTTAATTACCGAACACCAATTACAACTTAAAACACCATAATAACAAAACATTTTAGATCGTAATTATATCATGTAAAAGTATTCGCTCGAATTGACAATTCAATACTCTTCAACACTCACTCGATCGCGGTCTTAACCGGTCTTATATAGGGCCTCTTCTAATGAAACATCTAGAATGTTCGAAAATATACCGGTTCCGATTGACTAGGAGGAGTAGGTACTTCTTGTTTTTTTTTTTTTTGTATCCGGTAGTTTACGTCATTGATCCTTGTCACAATCTAGTACGGTATTTGTCCAATACAGCTTGAACCTTAGGAGTTTTCGTATTGCTCCAGACTGAATTTAGCGGTCATACTGGCTTTTCATGATGATTAGATAGATAAGATCAAACTATATCTAAAGCAATCCCTATTACGCCGATCAATTCCATCTGATGAAGTAGTAGGGGAATAGAGACAGTGTCAAAGCTTTTGAAAAATCAGGAAAAACACCTATGACTTTCTTCTTATTATGAAGATGCCTTGCAATTGTCTCAGTTAGACAATTGAAAAGCATCAGTTATCTCAGTTAGCTTTGACAATGACTTGCTGAAATACGCTATCACAACATCTTGAGCACTATTTCGTTGAGACAACTGACCATCAAGTCCTACATCACTTGCTTCTGTGTCAACTATAAATTCCTTGCCGTCATCAGGGTACCCCAAAATTAGAGTTTTACACAGACGGTCCTTGAGAAAAAACCAATTTAAAACTTTATTTATACAACCTTCAATGTCATATCGCAACTTTCATCCTAGCAAAAATGTCGATTGTACTCGGTTAGCTCGTGCTGAGGTTTGGCTATATCTGCAAAGTTCTTCACAAATTGCCGATAATATGACCACAAACCCAAAAACGCTCTAACCTGGGACTTGTCATTTGGAACCGTCCAATCCTTGACAGCGGTGATTTGCTCTGAATCCGGGCATACATATCCTAAAAAGCTCAATTGCCGTTTAAATAGTGAACATTTTTCCGGACTCAACTTTAGGTTGGCACACCGAATCTTCATGAGTACGCATTCTAGGTTTTCAGGTAGTTCCTCAAACGTACGGCCTACGACGATGATGTCATCCAAGTAGACCAGACAGGCATCGTGAATTAGGCCGATAAGTACAAGTTCCATCAATATTTCAAACGTTGCCGGAGCATTGGGCAACCTAAACGGCATAACTTTAAATTGACACAGACCTTTTCCTATCGAGAATGCAGTTTTCTCCTTGTTCGTAGCCACTTTTCGGGTCCAGCCTGCTAAACCACTTTACTCCTATAAGCATGTCCAGCATGTCATCAATTCTTGGCAAGGGATAGCTCTCCTTCGCCGTAACGTTTATTGACGGTGGTAGTCAACACAAAACCACATGCTGCCGTCCCTTTTCTTTACCAGCACTACAGGTGAACGCCATGGACACGATGAAGGTTCAATAACACTATCCTTCACCATTTCACAGATCATGGTTTTCACTTCCTTTTCCTGTGTTCCCGGCAATCTTCTTGGCCACTGACGAATAGGTAATTTTTCTCCTGTGTTTACTTTGTGTTAAACTAAGCCAGTCTTCCCTATGTCAGTATCGTTTGACGAGAAAACTTCGGCGTACTTGAGTAAAAACTTCTTTGCCTTGACCATTTCATTCGGGGAAAGAACGCTGCGACAGTCTTCTAAAATGTGGTCACTCTCGTTTGTACATCCTTGCTGGAAGTCCAGTCGATAGATATTAGCACCGACAAAACCAATCCAATTCCTTACAACTACCAACCAGTGCACCTTTTTCTATAACCCGTTCCTGATTACAAAGGTTTAGCACACGTACTCCTGTCATGATATCAGTGGTTCTGACCAACGTTCAAGCCACTTTCCATGGAAGGTCACTATCTACCCTTTATACGAGTACATAACAACTAGATTGTTCAGGATTCCGAGGAAAACAATCTTCCTAAGGCTGTACACATTCCCTGGCAACGCTCTTTCCACAAAAAGTTCCCCTAGTCCAGATTTCAAAACACCTTGCGTCACGTCAATCTCATATCAATTCTTCCTCACAAAGTCTAGGCTCAGGATGCAATCGTCCATCATATTAGCGATGACATTATAAAGGTAGATCATGTTGCCTAGGTTCAACTTCATTTCCTTCTCTCCATGGACGGGTATCCACTGACCGATGGCTGTCATCAAATTAATGCGTTCTCGTTTGTACGCGGAGTCGTCAGGAAACTGACTTATAAGTTGGGAAGTGACAACCGTGCGAGAGGTTCCAGTGTCTATAGTCAGTATGCACGGTATTCTGTTGACGTAGGCTGCTCCCGTCATGTGTTTGTGAGATCGAAATCCTTGGGGCTCTTTTAACATAAGCCGGCACCCGCCCCGCAATCCTGCCTTTTACTCTTTTCCCTGCTGTTGCTGGGTGGTACCGTAAGACGCACTTCCCTCTCGAGATCAATCTCCTTCCCTTTCTACAGTTCGCTTAGGGTAGCTAGATCGAAGATGACCACTTTCTCCACAGCCGTAGGACCAAGGGCTGTATCTTTTTTGCGGTCACGAACTGTAGCTGCTGTAACCTCCCTGACGCGATGAGAACGATGATGTTGTCGCACGACTTCCACTTTCAGTGAATGGGTGGTACTGCAGATGTAGAAGCTGCTGACGAGCCAGCCTACGTGGTCAGCAGCTGGCCCACCGACGTCTGCGGCGTTGCACAACCAAATCGCCTTTGGTCCGTCTCCTGGTAGCGTTGACTTCTTATACGGATACCTTCCGTGTCGTCCTTAGCTAAAATCGGCAGGATTTTATTCCAATTCTGACACCAATTGTTACGAGTTTGGGGTTCGTGACAATAAAAACTGCCGATTGAATTACCAGAACTTACACTTTAATTTCCAAACACCAATTACAAATTAAAACACTATAATAATAAAACACTTTAGTTCGCAGTTATATCGCTTAGAAGTAGTCGCTTCTATCGCCAATTCAATACTCTTTCAGTCGCGGCCCCTACCAGCTTTATATAGGGCCTCTTATAATGAAACATCTAGAATGTTTGAGCACATACCGGTCCCGACAGACTGCGCGTAGAAAGTTCTATTATGGATTTTTCTAGAAAACTAGAGGTAGACTGGTAGTCCGTTTTTGTGCCTAGTGTGCAAATAAAGCATAAATAGATACAAAGAAACGGTATTAAATTTTTTCTTTATAGAATAAGAGTGGACAAACGAGCACACAGTCTACGTGATGGAAATTGGAAGCTGCGGCCCATTAACATCTACACGTTTCTTCGATTAAAAATCAAAACGAAGATGCATAGTCATCCCTAAGGACTAATACGGAATGCCTCGTTTCCAATAAAAAGGGTCTCCAGATCTCTACATTAACAATACAAAACACAGCAGTATTAAGCTGCTTTTCTGCGCTGGTATTCTATAAGAACGTAGTCCTTCCCTAGTTGAGCCGAACCGTTTACCGCAGGCAACAATAAAAATGTCTAATGCAATTTAAAATTCTAATATAGTTGCTCTACAATATATGGAAACATCTTGAGGAAATCTGCATTCGTTGGAAGTCAACAAAAGCATATGTTTAGTTGCAGCCGTGCCTAGAAAAGCACAAAAGTAACCATGTCGAAATGAAAATTTGTAAAGCATTCCATTTTTTGTTACATAAGACAACCATAAACCGGAAAAAACGGAGAAGAATAAGCACAATACGGATGATGATTCTCCAGAAATGAAATCGAAAATGTCATCTCTCAAATTACTATGTAAGTAGCTTAATGTTTTCAAGCCCAATTAAAGCTATAGTAATATATACAAACATCTTAAACAAAAAATTCGATCATTTCTTACAGCTGAATGCCTGCTAAACTTAGGTTCTCCCGTAGATTACTTCAGAGACGGAAACTAGTTGCCATAGTTTCTATGCCTGGCAGGCGGATTGGTAGCCGCAGTGTAGTATTTCTTTTCACACAACGGATATGGGTGAATAGATGCCACTATAAAACCTTATTCAAAAAGTCCACATAAGTAATAAGTGGTAAAGCCACAGGGAAATCCCGAATCGGTTCATCCGGAAAAGAAACTTTCAGAGACTAGTTAGAGTATGATATTTCCACGTAGTTCAGTGTATTGTAGAAGCACAATTTTGTTGTGTTACGCATTGTTAGTTTCGAGAACAAAAGAACCAAGTACCTAATTAATTTTTAAATAAAAAAATATTTACTTCTCGATTTCTGGTCCTCAGATCTTAATCATATTGTTGTCTTACATTTCTTACAGTTTTATCACCATCGTCACGTCGAGGATTCATCGTGGTTGGATTATGCCTTGTTTCGCAGGTAATTAAATAACTTAGCATTACCCTATAACTATCAATACAGCCCATCATATTTCTACTGCTGAACGTAGGGTTCAGATATAGATTGCTGCAAATTATGGGCCTGATTCACCTCCGTCTATCGGCTACCTACATGGTTTATCATCAGGTCATCATTCCGCTTCCTTATTGCACGTCCGTACTTTGAGCCGTATGGCTGACCCATAGCCACTTCATATTACTGACAGTCCACTATGCCTGCCACTATGTTGGTATTCGTATCAAGCTGTAGTGGACAGTTGAATTTTCCTATAAGTTCCTAGAACCGAGTAAATTGCACGTGCTAAGGCAGTTAAATGCTATTACCTCGAATATCCTCAGCAGTTAGTAACAGTGTATAAACAACAGACAGCATTTTTTCATTAAACTAAGTGACACTGACAAATCATGCTGCATTACTTAGTGTAAGCACAAGGTGGAAGCACAGCTAGTAACATAAACCTATCTTCATTACAGAAAAAGGTGTGGGAGTAAAGTTGTTTTTTTTAGTTAAAAATTTGTTTCTTGTAACAGCTACTGGCAAAAGCGTAACATTACTTGTCATAACGTAGATTTAGTTTTATTAGCATCTATGTTATTTTGATAACAATATGAGGTGGGGTGCAAATATATTCTTCTGAACCGTGGAAGTGTCTTACATATTAACTAATGTCCTGAATTTATAATTAATAAATTTAAGATAGACGAAGTACATTTGCGAAGAAGCGAGCAGTGTTACAAAATACCCATCAATTTGGCAAAGATATTCCTTTCCAAACGAACAAGACGACGTTTACAAGATTTCTCTCAGATATGATTTCTTTTACTCGAGATTTTTTTGAAGAATGTAGGTGACAAACCAGTACCTGACGGTAAGTGGGTGCTGTGGTTCATCGACATCTACATTAATGTTTGACTAGCGGTCGCCTGCGACTTCGGCCGCGTACAATCTCTGATTTCCAATGAGATTATGAAATTTTCTCGCTCCAGAAAGCTTATCTATATGAAGGCTAATTAAACTTATACAAGTATTTATTACGAGTTAATGATGCAGTAATGTTTCGTTATCTCGTCGGGATTTAAATATCCTTAAAAGCCAAAGTACTTAATACCATCAGATACCCTTTGAGTTTCATATTCGACCCTAATTCGATGCGGATCTACAAAGTAGCACACAACCACATGCACACCATCACATCTTTTGACGACATTTTGATTATTTTCTTGTTTTTGGTCCAGTTGTTGTTGTTTTGTTTTAGTTGTTCAAATTTCCGCAAGGTTCATGGATCATATTGGCTTTTATTTCATAAAGGTCTGGATCGTCTTCAGGATCCATGATTCAGTCTTCAGGAGCATGATGATGTTATTTATATTTGCAGGAGTAATGCGCTGCTCAAACCAAAGCAAAATATGGATATGATGTAAACCTCGCTTTACCATTCGATAGAATACATATAGCAACGAAAGTTTTTAAATTAATGATAAATTGGTCTTTATGAAGATCCTTAATCAAGCTTTAAAGAGGTGCTGGCAAGGGTTCATAAGCAAGAAGCTCGACTCACTTTACTACCGGCGCAACATATGCAAGGGTCCTCTTCTTTCCACTTAAAAGCTAAACAGTTTATACATATTTGCATCCAGAATTACCGTTTTATCAGTTATATAAACTACTTCAGGATCATACATCAGCCCAGATAAAGCTTTTACTTTCCATGTATATAATCATCTTTCTGATGGTCATTCCGGATTGTTCCTTTCAAATCTAAAAATATATGCACTATGAATTTCTAGATAACTGCGTTTAAGTAGTTAGAGTAAGGGTCATTTTGTTGGTAATATATTGTTACGGCCCTAAGTTGCCCCGACAGAAGTCGACCGGGCTAGGGCCCATCAGTAACCCAACTCGACAGGCATCCAGAGGGTTCGGGCCCAAATGGCCTATGGATAATTAATAGGTAAAGGCTGTATAAGAAAACACAAACTTACCGAGTTTCGGAGGTAGGGTCGACCACTAGGTACTGTCGGGGGCAAGTAAATAATAGGTGTAAGTAGTGTAAGAAGGTGTTTAGTGTAACCTGACGTCACCGATGTAATCGGCCAGCAGACACACATGCGTTGTCCTGCTCCACAAGGTGCAATCATCCAATGGGTTTTCACCGTTATCTGAACTCAAGTCTAATGTCACTTAGCACAAAACTGTAATAGAGGAACGCGATCTCGTACCGGGTCACAAAGTTTTAGCGTTCCACCCGACAAGCAAAATTTCTTCGTACGATATCAAAATGCCACCTAAGCAACTCGTCGATGCAAATTAATGGCAATCGAAGTTAAATTAATCACTCAAACTCAAGGAAAACCTCTTTGTCGCGTATACGAACAAAATAAGGCAACGCAAGGGAGGTAATCTTAATGCGACCTAACGATTCTAACGTAACATCCCGACGTCTAATCGACACGGCCGTCGCGGACAATTAATTGTTCTAGACTGTCTGCACGGTCGCAGCTCGCCAAACGTCAAAAAGGTTTATCGCCCGCGACGGGCGTTTTCGCCAGTTCAAGTTGTTACGATTTGGCCTAAACAAATATTAACATTAGCTTAGAGTAAAAAACAAGGCAAAACAACAGTTAATTTACAAGTTACACTGAAAAATTTTTATGAATAAAATAAAATTTAATACAAATGTAAAAGCCAACCCGAATCGACTAAAATTATTAAAATATTGCATTTCCATCATTCTGAAGTAGGTGTAGATGTATTGTATAGAACAACTAAATCCCCAACTTCGGAAAGGAAAATTAGTTTGAAGTCGACTTTTATTTCTATTAATATACAGGGTTATTTTGCATTAACCGAAAAATTTGCAGAGAAGGTTCAGAATAAGTATGACAGACAAATAGTTAAGAAAAATTAATTCAAAAAATCTCAAACATTATGTCCTTTTTATCTTTTAAATACAAATTGCTTGCATTACGAATTATAGTGATTTTACAGCACACGCACACATTCGTAAAGGTCGGAGCGGTAGGCAAAAACGTTTTCGCCCATAGATCACATTCGATTTGGGATATTTTCAAATAAAAGTAGAAGCCTTATACACTTGCATTTTCAAAAACTGCAACAACGGTATATCAGTAGTATATGGGGGACTACACATCTGCATTTTAACCCGTCGGCCCTCAGCTAAAACGATTAAAATCGCCCGCTCGTTTCACGCGACGCGGCGGCGCTAAAAATAACCCAACCTTGAATTTGTCGTACATTTATTTTCAATAACATTCATTAAAAATTGCAATTTAATACTTGTTTCTATTTACAAGTTACAGCCTATATACGTCCCACTGCTGAGCACAGGCCTCCCCTCATTTCTGAATGGGTTTTAGGGCAAGGAAGTGTCCGCCGCGCTGCCCCAATG
>DWHP01001496.1:0-16015 GCA_018247895.1 Parnassius honrathi
TATATATATTAGCTGACTTGGCATGCGTTGTTTTGCCATATACATTATTTCTAGGAAATATTTTTAGTTCGATAAAAAATAGCTAATACTATACGTGTGCGGGGATGTTATTGTAATTGAAAGAGGAATGAAGCGTTGTAGACAATTAAAGTATACTTTATTTAAGTTAATACGATATGATTAAATTACAATTCTCGATAGCTACGTATACATCGGAAATAGTTATTCATATTTCTGCTAATAATTATGGCAATTAAAAAATAAACAATGATTAATCGCTCAGCGCAATGGAGTGTGCAATATTTTTTGTCAGTCCGTCTTTAGCCAATACAAACAAAATGGATAATTTTCCCACGCGGGAACATGTTACATATAGTTGTTAGTGGGAAAAGCACGGTGTACCCAAATCCAAGCTACAAACAGACAACGTTTGGCCCTGTGACATTGATCCTCATTACTAATGCCAATCTAATTGGGAATTGAATGCGTTTGAATTCTATTGGCACGTACACAGCGACATATTTTCGTCTCGGAACTTGCCATTCAAAATGTTGGCTTCGATAAGGTTTTTCATTTTTTAATTACCAATCGTGTGCCATTGCAAAACCGTTGTTGGTTCGAATTACGAAGCAAAATAACCGGAGAATCAACCTTCAATTGTAAATGGTGCGGTGGCATGCCTGGCATATCCAGTGAATTCAAAAACCCAACCGGATAATTCACAGCTGCGTTGGCATTGCAAGCTGCATCGAAAGATTTATATGACACCAAGTTACATGGCAACAACTGTTGTATCTTCGAATTTAATCCATTGATGTCCACATTTTTTGCTGCCAAAATCGCACTTTCTGCTAGCCTCTCAAAACTTTTGTATTGTGTGTGTACATCGGGGTATATGTTGTCAATAAGAGTATTTTGCGAGTTGATGATTGTGCAGAAATCATTTGGCAGTTTTACGCATCCAGTACAGCAACTTTTCAATTACCAATATCTAACAGTTGTTTTGAGAAAGTTTTGGCTGATGGATCCTGAAGAATTTGAACGCTCACGTTCGCTGTCGGTTGTACTTTTTCAACATTACGCTACAGTCGCGATAATTTTAAGCGCACGTTGATTTAATCAGCGTACGTTGAACGTGGAATAACGCGAAGTGTTTGTCTGAAATCACCTAAAAAGAGGAACAGAGTGCCGCCAAATAGTTTGTCGTTGTTTTTTATATCTTTCAATATCCTATCCAATACCTCAAGCGAATGTTTGTGTGCCATAGTGCATTCATCCCTAATGATAATTTTACACTGTTTCAGCACTGTGGCCATGGACAATTGCATATTTTATGTTACACATGGCATCTGGGTTATTTTTAATGTATAATGGTGGCTTAAATGCTGAATGAGCTGTTCTGCCTCCATGTAATAAAATTGCTGCAATGCCAGATGATGCAACGGCCAATGCGATGTCATTTTTTGATTGTGTCTCGGCAAGAAGTAGCGAAATAAGGAATGTTTTTTCAGTTCCACCCGATGCATCAAAAAAAAGAAAGAATCCCCCTTGCCCTGCCAGCATGATGCAGTCTTAAATTATTTTGTTCATCATTTAGTAGTGGAACATGGCGAGTAACAATCGCTGCCAGTTCTACAGTATCATACTACAGTTCACAATTCATATCTGTGTTGATTAAATCAGATGCACTTCGATTTGGTGAATTCATAACGAAATTACTGATTGGTAAATTCGCAATGGCAATGCAATGATCCTCGATAGCAATCAATACTTCATTGTACATTGCGTCACTGAATGATACCGTTAGATCGTTGCACCTTGTATGATGTCGATACAATATATAATAGTATCGATACAATATATATCGTATATAGTCGCTGAATTTTTGTGATTATCCCACAACATTTATGCTCAGGCTGGGACACGTAGTCAGTATTATAGCAAACAGTAGACGAATTTGCTTTCCTGTGCAGTTTATTCCTGCTTCAGCGAGCATACCGTCCCAATGATTGTCGTTTTCTAGCAAGCAAAGCAAAAATATCCGACGTATGCATGCCTTGCACTAGGCAAGGCATGCATACGTCGGATATTTTTTGTCCATTTACTTTTCATATATCTTGAAATAATAATGATCCGGTGATATTAACCAACAACAGTTACATGTAAAAGCACTCAGTCTGCCTTTGATTGGCTATATATACACGACCCAAATTATTTGATTTGAATAAACCGGGGCATGCATCAACTGGTGTGTCTTGCTAGCGGCGCATCTATTTTTTCGATTGAATCCATGTAAAATAGGTGGTACTTCTGAATAGAGCAGTATTATAGAGCATGCAAGTGCAAGAGAAGGCATCAAAAGCATCCGCACGATAACACAATTAAAATAATTCGGTGAGCGTAATCTTTGGTAGATTTATAGCACGATCAAGCGCTGTTTCGTTCGTGAAAAATATACACTGGCCATTTTGAAGATGCACGGCTAAATGGATAACTGCTGAATCCCGTTCACGAATTGGGTAACCGAAGATACGCCAGACAGCTTCATTGGAACTGATATACCGGCCAATTTGATAATTCGTTATTTCATCATTTTTATTTAAAGGAGGAGCATTATTAGTTTTATATACATTAGCATTTTCAATTCTAAATACAGTCATATCACTTCCTTTACTCAAATACTTGCATATATATTTGATGCTCTTCACCGAACTGCAGAACTCAACGTTAATATGAGCATTGAATTTTTTACTCAGCAGAGGTGAATATGGTATCACCCAATTATTATCGATGTTAATGTCTGCGTTACTAATAGTTTTAATGAATTCGCCACTATCGGTACTTCTTCGACGATGTATTGGATATCCGTCAACATGTGTGACCGTATCACTGGTGAAATCTTTAGGAAAACGCTTCGTACATTTTTCGTCTACCATAAAGATGATGAACGATTCAGATCTCCGCATGGATCTTGAATCATGTTTGTAGTAACAATATCAAACAGTAATTGATCTGTAGATGGATTGGGAATGCAGAAATTAAACTATCGATGTCTTAGGACGTATTTTGTCGATCAACCAAATCAAAATGTAAGCATGAGGCATGAGAGATAATCGTCATGCCGCTCGATCGAATACATCCAACAACGTGTGGGGCCAAATACGTATAATTTTGTAATAAAACTAATTAAAAACCTCAATTTTTGTTTAAAAACACGTTCTGTAATGTCATGACGATGTATTGCATTTTGTCCTGGTAATAGCAACGATGTAATTTCCGGTCATTTTGGATTACATGTAAAAGTATTAAAAAACACGGTCGTCCATATACGCCGATTATGTGTTATAAGTATAAAGTCATAGCATCCTGTATGTATTATTGCATGTGACGTGGACTACAGAGTTACCAATTTTGGCAGTTTTAGTGTTGTTCGTAATAGCATCTCGCAAGTGAATGTATTCTTTTTCACGCAGCTTCTGTTGGTTATGTCGCAAGTATCGTAGTCGTTTACTCTCTATCTTCACGTACATGTCCACCATGAATTGTTGGCAAAGCTCACGACATCGTAAAATGACGTTGTCTTGACCACGTCTAATTATCAAACGATACGCATAATAATCTTTCGAGTTAACGTTCTTGTTTGTTTCGGTTACTGATCGGACCTGATCTATTTGAATGAACAGATCGTAAATTTGAGTGAGAGGGAGAATTATCAAGTTATTAGTTTTATCTTTTCAAAATAATGCCCAATAACATCAATACATCGCTGCATCCGATGGAACCACTGAGAAAAGCACTGAGCCCACTCGTCCTTAGGGGTCTCTTCGACGGCATTTTGAAACGCAGCCACTGCTTCCTCGGCGTCCATAAAACGTTTTCCTGGAATTTTTTCTCTTATTTTCGTAAATAAACAAAAATCGCAAGGTGCAAGGTCGGGGCTACAGGGCGGGTGACCCAGTAATTCTACGTCTGACGTCGCCAAGTAATCATTGTTTGCTTAGCGGTGTGTGACGAGGCGTAGTCGTGGTGAAGGAGGATCCTATTGCGAGGTCGTTTCTCCCGAACTTTTTCCAAGACAAATGGTAAAAAATTGTTAGTATACCACTCTGCAGTAACTGTTTTTCGATGTTCTAAAACAATTGTTGCGTAATTACCTGTCCTTCCAAAGAACGAGGCCACCGTCTTTTTTCCACCATTTTCCTTCTTTGAACCATTTCACGACACCAATCAACACGACGGAGTTTTTGGACCTCTGTCAAATTATGAGGTATCCACCGGACACAAAGCTTACTGACCGCTAAATGTTCATGAAGGATTTTGTGCTTTTGACTCATACGATGCCTAAGCTTGTCCGAATCTGCTGATAAGTCACTCTTTTGTCAGTCTCTTATCTTCAGTCGTCGCCGTAGACGGCCGTCCCTCACGCAGATCATCGGTGAGATTAGTGTGACCACGTTTAAACACAGTAAACCAATTGTAAACAGTGGCAAGAGATGGGGTTTCATCGTGAAAGGCCAATCAAAGTCTATCATAACTTTCTTGTTGACTTAAATGACATCTCAAGTCGTAAATAATTATCATACGAAAATTTTCATTCCATTTTGATTCTCATTGTAAGAAAATGCAACAAGTATTTTTGTAGTTAAATTACGAATGTACTTTACATTGATTTCAAGGTCTTTCACTGTTGACGTTAGGCTTTATTCTTAATAATTACTAGCGGTCGCATCGGTCGAATTCGACCGTAACACTTCAAACGTAATTTTTAAGTTTGAACATTATCGAGTATACCTGTCAGATTTGCCTGTACAGTTGCATTCGTCAGCTAATCTTGAGCTCAGTGGAGTAGATATGAAACACCGGATATACACGCACTAGTTCCTACAATTCAACTGTACAGGTAAATCAGTCAGGTATAGCATGTTATGACAACCATTAAAAAGTATATATACCTTTTCATACACCGCATATAATTATTTTGAATTTTTTTATATTCGTCAGCTGATTACAAATAGGTCATAAGCGTGTGTTTTGTTTGCCTTCATTCCCTACAATACCTATAGGGTATATAATCACGCAAGTAACACAGGAAGCATATACGATGTAATAAACGAATACTAAACTTATGTATAACTTAAGGTCCGTATAAATTCTTATATCGGTTCATAGAGTGTCTTGACGCTTTATATGGGCATTTCAAAACCATTATGATGCTTTACACTGTACAACGGTTTTATAATTGATTATCAAAATGCTTTTGTAAAGCCTTTAGTTTTAGTGCAGCAAACTATAACGCATCTGCACAATTTTCAGCTATTTTAATTGTATTTAGATCTACAATAGCATTTTTAAGTAATAAATTAATGTTCAATGCTGTTTAATAGATAAATATGAACTAAATATGAACAACGCCACGTAAATCTGCTATACAGTTTTCAGCTGTTTTTAATGCCTTAGTCTCTACAGCATAAATTTAAGTAGTAAGATAATGCCTAATTCTGCTTAATAGCATAAATGTGTACCATTATAATGTACCATAAACCGGTTATACAGCTTAGAGTTGTTTGAAGTGCCCTTTGTTGCCTAATTGCACTTTTAAGTGGTAAGTAAAAGACTAGTACTGCTGAAAAGCACGTGAATCAAAGTAATGTTTGCAATTTTAATGATAACTGAGTTCTGTTGTGCAGCTCAGCTTTTAATCAAATACATGTGAGTTATTATAATGCGTAAAGCTGTATAATAATCCATTTTTCGGCCATATTATGGGGAAAAACAATATATGCACATGTTTTGTTGATCATATATTTTTTTAGCGTAGCGTTCAGGTATATTCAGTCTACTAGTATACCGGTGAACACATACAGAATTACTTTATAGACAATGGCACTGCAAATGGTTCATCAAAAGTCTTCTCTCTGGCCCCTGGCTTAATAATTGTTCAGGTGTAAGTATTTACACTGCTGGCGGCATTAATAAGCCTTTCGAAAGGCTAACAAGGCTGCTATAGACCGACACCATTTTGTAAATATTTATTTATAAAACCAAAAAATATTGTCGTTAGGACCTATTTTTAAAAACAGACCTATAAAAAATAGACCAATATAATAAAGATATAGCTTAATTTAATGCTGCCTAACTCATCATACTATTACGTTAATGACGCAAAATTCGTTCTATAATAGGAACAAATAATTGTTTTGGTTATGTTACGTATATATTACATTTTATATCAAAATTATAAAATATCGAAGCGCACGAAAATTTTCAATGAAAATTATATAGATATATACAGTAAACTACATTGCGCAGTATACAAGGCATGAAAGAGACAAACTTGAAAGAGAAAAACGTTATTAATTTTGTTTTGATGCAAGCAAATATGGTCATGTCACTTACTCAGTTTGGTCCGTCTTCCTTCGTCCATATATTACATTGCGACATAAATTAAGTAGTCAAATTACATCGTTAATTCTATAATAATATTTAGTACCGCGTAATAGAGATATTTTTGCAATGATGTAGGGTTCATTTAAGTTCTAACTGTCAACACTTAAGTAGCTCCAATCATTCTTTTACTACATTCTAATGCTAGTCTAATCCTTTTGTAATGCAATTAATATCTTCATTATCAATAATATTGCTAATATTATGCTTCTGTAATACGATTGGCAACTTCATTGACCATAATAATTATTTACTGATGCGATTGATACCCTCTTTGACCACAATAATGCTGATATAATGCGACTGTAATATAATGCAATTAAACAACTATTGTGAACCTATTTAGGATCTAAAGCCGTACAATTTGTGCCCTAATAAGCATTACAGTATTCGTATAAACGTTTGTAATGCTACTCTAGAAATAATCCAAAATGCGAAAACGATACAGGAAGCTGTAAGTCGGCCATTATACTGCTTTGATGTATTACTTGACTACCTATGAAAAGTTTTCCTTTTGCAACAAGTTTCATTAGGAAAGCTATATAGGCCTTCGCTTGATTGATTTTTTAACTAAATACTTGATATTAGATTTTTATAGAATAAGGGTGACAGACGAGCGCACAGTCCACCTGATGTGGTAATTGGATGCTGTGGCCCATAGATATCTACATTTGTCGTCGATTAGGAATCAAAACGCAGATGCGTTATCACCCTTGAGGACTAAGATGGAATGCCTTGTTTCCAGTTAAAAGGTTTTCCGGATCTATGCACTCATCATAAGAAACATAGCAGTACTAAACTGCTATTCGACGCTAGTAATACGTGAGAGCGTGGTTCTTTCCAGGTCAAGCCAACCCACGTGCTACAACCGTAATATAGCTGCAGCGTGGCTCTACTACGTATAAACTACTACTATTGTTGTTTTATTTGAATATTAACCAATTTCATGAGAATTTATGATGTCTCGCAGCGTTCTTCAATTATTTTTTATACTAGTATCTCTATAAATATTAAAATGAGTCCGACCAGTAGTTAAAAAATTGGCATCCAAATATACAGACTGTCCCAAAAGTCGACGTCATGCCTGAATCGGGTTACGGGTGAAGTCGTAACAGTTAACAGAAAAATATAAAAAAATCTTTGCTATGCACCTTAACAATTGCAGGTATTTAAGAAAATCGAGAAAATCTACAATCTGTGACGGACTTTTAACTCTTGTAGCTAGAGATTTAATAAGGATTCCAAAATGATATAACATTTGCAAGATTATTTATTAAACTATGGAAAGAAAAATTTCCTTACTTTTAGTTTTTTGTGCACCGCAAGGCTTCCCTGAAGCCTGTAACTTAAGATTCAGGTTTCAGTGGAACGGAATTGACTAATTAAGGTAGTGTGAACGAGACAAACTTTTTCTTTACTTAATTTTAAAAAGTTTATAAGAAACAAATGGACAACGAGGATAAGTCAAGAAATGAAAGTCTGGTTTTGCGAATTTTGACACGAAACGTTGATGGTCCACACGTTCTGCTGTATTCGTAAAGCAAATAACACGTGAACAAAGCCGCGGATAAAAAAGTAGTTAACTAATGTGTATAATTATTTTTCAAAACGACTTCCTAAGGTATCACGAAACCTGTATCCGTCTATAGAGATTTTACCATAGAGTAAAAACTTGTAGCCATGAGGATTCATTCACTCCCATCTTATGGAATAGCTCAATCTAACTTTATTTAACTACTCTATCAAAACAGAGCTGAGAACAGATAAGTGTGCGCTTTCATGTTGTGAGGAGTAAAGTCGCCAACTCTGAGGGCATAGACTCTTCCATGCTCATTAATACAAGGACCCTTTTCGAAGCTAAAACGTACCGATACCTAAGTATGTCACAAAACATGGGTATTGATGAGGCGGATATGAAACAATTAGTTCCCCATTTGTTTTTTGCACGCTTGACAAAAGTGCTTAACAGCCTATTATCGTGAATAACGGTTCGATCATGCCCGTTTTCATGAATAGCTTTGGCAAATTCAGGTGTACTCAGTTTAATGACCTGGACAGAAAAATCTGCAAAGTTATGACGTTCTACATGAATGCACTCAACCAAATGAATTAACCGTGTACTGAATAAAAAGTAACTATTTTTTAATTACATAAAAAATTATAAAATATTTGTATGTACCATCATCATCATTACGGCCCGTTACAAGTTCATTGCTAAACATAGGCCACCCCCAAGGAATGCCACAAAGCGCGGCCCCGAGCCACCTGCATTCATCGAATTTCTGCATACAAGTATCTTACCAGGTCATTATTACATTATACTTAGAATGCTAATAATTTCATCGAAATCAACCTCGCCATCTTCACATAATGTACGTCTAAACAAACAGACAGTCAAAAAAACGAAACAACAAAAAATTTATTTAGCTTCTCTTTTGCCACACCAAAACATACCCAATACAAAAAAAAAATTTAGTACAAACTCAACTTTCTTTACTGCTTTATTGTAATATGTATAGATAGATATCGAGTACTTCCACGAGCTAAGATCCACTGTATACGACTGCGTAGTGGCAGTGTAGAAATATCTACAACCCGTGGTGTCGTACCGTCGCTGTCGTAAGAAGCAACAGACGGGAACAAACCAGGAGATGGGCATCAGCCTCTACTACATTTTTTGTTATCTTATCATATAAAAACTAAAAAAAGAGTATGCCAACCAGCTTGTCAAGCGTGGCCGATGTGGCAATGCAAATAATCGTCAGGGGATTTTAAGGGCTACGAGTATTACGAATGAATAAATAAATAAATGAAATAGGCACCACTGCATTGTACGATTTAAAATTGACTCTATAATCGTAATCGTAAACCGTATAACACGAGAATTTTGTTGCATCAGAATTTTATTGTATAATAAAGTAGCACGAGCGTATAGAATTACTGTCTATTTACTACATAATGTGCATTGGCCGTGAAGTGCACATTGTGGCATTGAAGACGAGAATTTTCACTTGAATAAAGCGCCTACTATCAAAGCTCGTCACCTTATTTTTATTTTTACTCTTTACTGGAACATTATTTAGTAACAATAGAACTTATATAATATTGTATCTCCTACTCGCACTTGTACAAACAAGTGCAAATAGGGATCTCACAAGAGATTCACCGTCCCAGAGGAAACCCTATTAGTATTTGCTTAATAATATATCAAATTAAGCTTTGCGGAAGCCTCTAGGAAATAGAAACCTTGGGGCCCTTCATCCTTTTTCAAATTTTCTAAATCGCCTAAAACGTGGTTTTGCTAGATCGTAGAGATTTGTGCTTATACAACCAGTGGCTTATAGAATTATTTCGCATTTAGGCATGTCTTTTATATCATGGAACCCCTTAAAAAGTAGGTTTAGGGGGGCTGCTACTGTACAATAATGAGTAACTTTTATATTCGTAAAACATACCGAATGAAATTTTCTGATCCGTATGATACTAAATTTTACATTGGCTACGGATACACGAGATTAGTTATCTCCCTCCCTAATTACCTGTTTAGGCCTCTAGACAGGAGTACGTCTTCTTTTGAGTACTGGTAAGAGAGTCAGTACAAATACTTGTAACCCAAGGCAGTCAATCTTAGTCCTCATGGCTGGCAATGTTTCTGTAGTCTTATTCGTTACGAGTTGGTTGTAGATGGCTATAAGCCTTAGTATTTACTATCAAGTAGACAGTAACTCACTTGTCTCCCCAGTAATATACATGCAGAAACTACTATTGATCGAAAGGACTTAATAGTTAAAAATAAATTGCATAAAGACGTACGACATAATTATGCACTCACTTTGAGTTAAGTAGGTCTGCCCTACTACCTAGCAACAGAAAGCTCTTTATGAAAACTCAGGCGCGTTGAGGACTGACATAATTATAACATGTTTGATGTCATATCTAGTTGCAGTAGATGTGTCATTGAAAAATATCATATTGCTTTGTCTTCATTAGGAAACTTCGATGAAAATAAAACCTGTTCTGATTACATTAAATAATAATCTCATTTATTTTATTTATTTATTTATTTAATCTTTATTGTCATACAAATGAATCTAAGGGTTACAACGGGCGGGCTTAATGCCTTACGGATTCTCTACCAGTCAACCCTGAGATAATTACAAGTAAAATTTGGTACGTTGGTATTACATTATCACTATATACACACTTAAAACAAGGTATCGTCAGTGTAATAATATTAGGTACAACATATTGCACACTCCTGCTCATTACCCTTACACCTGCCAACTTTTCCCTCTAATTAACATATTTCTATACATTACGAGTATTATAATAAAAAAAACTAAAACTGAAAACTTAAACTATCATACAGTCCTACTTCTCATGGTACCGTGCCAAATACACTGGCTGTGTTTCCTCGGTAAATGGCTATACTTAGCCTTAGAGCTAGAAAAGAACCAGACCTCTTATCACCAGCGGCGACAACCAGTTGGGAATATAGTTCCTTTAGGAAGTTCACCGCACGTGGACCCCACGGCCTGATAGTCTCTATAGCAAATGGCACTAGTATGTAGTTATCTCTCAGAGACACATGTTTGCGCCACTTACTTAGTTGAGTTGAGTTACTTAGTTGCCTCTGATGCAACCCTGGCTCTAAACGAGGTATCCTTGAGACGAGAGGCTGTCAAAGCGTCTATGTAAGTAGCATCCCACACTAGTGACCGATGTCATAAGGTCGGGTCTGTTGCTATCGTCTCTAAATATTCCACAATGAGAGAGAAGAGCTCTTCGGTAGATATCTGAAAAGTCCTACTGGCACTTTTCTTACATGAAAGTCCGTAAAGTAAAAAACTCGTCGACGCTGCTGCAACAGGGACACTGATGAGGTTGACAAACCACCGCCCCTAGTCGGACTCCTACGGCGATGCGCAAGTTTTCTCCATCAAGTTATGTGCTGAGATTACTTGATGCTAAAGCATGTAACCAGTGACACAGCATGTATACAGCTAGAAGGTGGGGCTGGTCATGATCACTTTATTATTTATAATTACGTTATTTAAGTCATCCACACTATGCACGGAAACAAGGAAAGCAGGTAATGCAACACTACAAATATTTCTCACACTAATACCACCAATTTTTTAGGTAAAGTAGCTTGAATCCATGCTGTTATATTTAAAATTAAATTTAGAATTATTTCTGTAGCTTTTTTAATATTATTATCAATATGTTTTAAAGATGCGAACATTTCCAGATTGGAACCGAGCGGAGTAAGGATGTAAATCTAGGTACAAAGGGACAATATTTCAAAGTAATCAGAGCTATGTGGAGGTTTAAGCTATACAATTTATCAAAGTGGCTTCAAAACTGATCAAATTTTGTTTTTAAAACAGGTTTAATACAATAGAAAAACCAAGAGGAAAATCAATTCCGTACTGACAGTTTTCATTGCTGCAGAAATATGATCGAAATTTTTTATTGAAGTGTCTCTGTTAGAACTAGATAAGTTATTGGAATAAAATATTTTAGATTTAATGCTATTTGGTTGAAGACTAATACTTTTAAATTTTTCAAAAATATGAGTAAGATCATCTAGGACGTCATCTGCTCTGCTTGCTTAGAGCTTAGATTTCAAACGACAATATCAAGAATCACCATGTGCAATAAAAGCATCGCACATACACGATATTTAACTGTCTATTTTACCTGTATATTTAACTGTCTACATTATGGTAGTTGCAAATACTTCTATAACAAGGACTAGCTGCATACAAAAATGAACATTAAAGGGTATTTCTATGCGACTAGTAACACTAATTGCTGCCATCTTCACCAAAATTCGTGTCATGTCGAAAAAGATTAGTGACGTCTAATCGATTGTAATCGATCTTTTTAATTTTTAATGAACTATTGTATAATTTATTTAAATCGAATCATATTTTAAATTTATTTTGAATAAAGTGCAAATAGAAGCTTCTCTAAAAAAATCAATCACCATTCCGTTATTATTATTCCCTAAAGCTATAATTAAAAATAATCTACTACACCTAATGAATGTGGTCGTACTCGATTTTAAATAGTTAGTTAGAATAATACTGAAGTGAACAAAACCTACATATTTTATCATTATCGTTATTCAGGGCTTTCTAGTGATCATCTAGATAGGTGTTTGGTTTACTTCCAAGACAATTAATATATATAAAAAATACTTATCTTTACTGGACGAATTATAAATATTTTCTTTAAAAAAGCAATATTTTAGACTAGATACAGATGTTATTATTAACATTTCGTCATATTTCTAATGGTATTAATATTATCGTATGAAAAAAGTTGATGCAATACCGTTTGTAACGTATGGCCTTAGCAAACCTTAGGAAATATCGATAAATCTTATCGTATTTGGTACCCCTAGTCGCGTAGTCGCCGACATACTCATTGAGGACTTTGAGGAGAAAGCCCTTTTTACTGCTCCTGTAAATCCAAGATTCTATAAGCGGTACGTAGACGACACTGCATTTTTAGACCACCTTAACTCCATAAACTCTAAAATACAATTTACAGTTGAGTTAAAGGCAAATAATTCTTTAGCTTTTCTAGATGTTTTAGCCATTCTAAATCCTGATAACACTATTGGTCACACTGTGTATAAGAAAAATACCCATACGAACCGATATTTAAATGGTGAATCTCACAATAATCCGTCACAGTTAGCTACTGTAGGTAAATCTTTGTTTTAAAGAGCACGAGGGATTTTTAACAGAAAAAATCTGGCCGCCGAGCTTCAGCACGTCGAGCAAGTATTTCAGGACAAAAAGCTTCGGGTACCGCGTCTACGTCACACGTGACCGAGTGAAGTCGGCCAAAGTCGAGCGTGTGCCTGCTGTACTACCGTACGCCAGAGTAGTCACAGACAAAGTTGGCTACATCTTGAAGCTAGCTTCCATTTAAATATACTACTTTTATTAGCCAGTTTTTACCATCTCTCAGATGTAATATTCTTCTACAAGATGCAGGAGTGTACAAGCTAGATTGTGAATATGGTCTCTCTTACATAGGTCAAACAAAAAGATCTATAAAAACGAGCGTGAAAGAACATATAGCTGACGTGAAACACCGACGCTCCGGGAAGGCTGCAGTCTGTGAACATGTTCAAGATCGTCCCCACCATAACATCAGATTTGTTAAACCATAAATCCTCGCAAAAGAACACCGATTCCTACCAAGGACGAGAGACTATTGAAATTAAAAAAACATCCTAATTTCAATAGAGAAGATGGATGGGTGCTGTCATCTTCTTGGGATCCTATAATTAACAAAATTAAACCCAAACCCAAGCATACCACTGCAAGACTTCAAAATACTCTAAGCTCGTTCTGTGTAGTTCGGACCAAAAAATTTATATTCAAAAACTGATGGTAGCCGGACTAACTATGACATTGGGACCTCAAACACCACAGTCCTCCCCATGACCATGGATGCTGTAAAGCACCCGAAACGTCGGCAATTAAAAATAAGTTAAAATAGTTAACTAAACGCGATAAAATCCGTAAATATAGTTTTATTCAATGTGTAGTGTTCGGGTCTGTGCTGTCCAACTGGAGAACGTCATAACTTTGCCAAATTGTTCTATCCAGGGCATTAAACTATGAGTACACCTGAATTTGCCAAAAGTATTCATGAGAACGGGCATAACCCAACCGTTATTCACGCCTGATAAAAGGATGTTAAGCACTTTTGTCAAGCGTGCAAAAAACAAATGGGGGACTAATTGTTTTATGTCCGCCTCATCGATACCTAAAATCTTCAAAAAGCGTCCTTATATTGATGAGAATGGATAACTCTATCCCCTCAGAGTTAGCGAGTTTACTCCTCACAACATGAAAGCGCACACTTACCGGTTCTCAGCTTTATTCTGATAAATTAGCTTAATAAAGTCAGATTTAGCTATTGGATGGGAGTGAATGAATCCTTGTTACTAAAAGTTTTGACGATAGAGACGGATATAGGTTTCGCGATCCCTTAAAAACCAATTATACATATTAGTTGACTACATTTTATCCGCGGTTTTGCTTTACCAATACCAATATATATACAGAAAGAGATCTGCTGTATTCTTTGAGTGTGAATGGTGTGGCCATCAATGTTTCATGCCAAAATTCGCAAAACACAGCACTTTTGGTTCTTGACTCGTTCTCATTGTCTGTTTGTTTCCCTTAAACTTTTAAAAATTAAGAAAAAATTTGTTCCGCTCACACTACGTCAACTGGTTCCCTCCGTTTCACTCGAACTATAATCTTAAGTAACAGGCTTCAGGAAACCCTTGGGGTACACAAAAATCATTTTAGACAGGCAAGGAAAATTAATTTACACCTGGGCTTCTTTAAAAAAAAATTCCCACAACTTAACATCTTGCGAGTAGTATACCTGATTACGCGGTACTCGGAACTCGGGAACCCTAGGCCCGTTGCTCAACCATTTTCTGGTACTTACGAGCCGGATTAAAATCGGGGTCATTGGCCCCACCAATACCATTTTAGAATCCTTATTAAAATTTGCAGCAACATGAGTTGAAAGACTTTTACAGATTGTAGATTCCAAATTTTTTTATAAATGCAAGTAATTTCTTAAAATACGCAGCCTAGATTTTTTTTATATTTTTTTGTTAACTATTATGACTTGGTCACGTGGGACAGCCCCGTGAACATGAAACGTCGGAAATTAAAAATCATTTAAATTAAACGCGCTAAAATCCATAAAAGTAGTTTTAATCAATATGTAGTGTTCGCGTAAATATAAGAAATCATGATTTTATCTCATTACAAAACCAATGCTAAGGAAGCAGGTATATTGATTAGATTCTATGAATTTATACATTATACTAACATACACTTAGGCTTTAGTTTCCAAAAACTTCGTACCAAATTATCTAAGTAGGTACTTAAAACAGCTAAACTTTTAATTAGGATATTGCTTTTCAGTTTCTTAAAAATTACTCGGACCGATAGAAAACCATAATAATCGTAGTTCGATTATATCCTAAAAATCTGATACTTTATTTTAAATATGTCTATTCTGCAGCTAGTCCGCTATAAAAATAATATCATACAGGAATTTACTAATGATCGACAATACAACACAATTTTGAGCAGAGTAATGTCATTCGAAATAATGGTTTGAATTTCCAAACTGAAAAGAGCTGGACCTAGTGAGTCACCCCACTGAATGCCGACAGCAGAATTGATAATCTGGTTTTAGCAAAACAAGTTATAATATTTACTGTAACATTGCCAAACGTAATGATAAATTTCATGGGTATTCCTAGCCACTTCTTCCAGCAGGGTTACCCTATCCAAAAGAGTTTAAAGCATTCCTTATGTCAACCTTCACAAAAACATCTGCTTCAAAGTTTGAAAAAAATGTACGCATTGAATGTAGTATAATAAAGTAATTAATATTTTTTTATAGGATAGGATGACAAACGAGCACACAGTCTACTGATGGTAAGTGGTTGCTGTGGCCCATAGACATCTACATCTATCCTCGATTACGAATCAAAATGCAGATGCGTTGT
>DWHP01001497.1:0-16014 GCA_018247895.1 Parnassius honrathi
TGTGTGTGTGTGTGTGTGTGTGTGTGTGTGTGTGTGTGTGTGTGTGTGTGTGTGTGTGTGTGTGTGTGTGTGTGTAACTACGTGAAACATTATAAAATAAATAAAATAAATGGTATACAATATATCAAATTCTAAATTCTCCCTCCTTCTTTCATTTCTTCCTGTCGTTTTATGATCACTAGCCTGTCAGTTAAGTAAACTGCGGCATGTTTATTAATTTCCTATTTAGGTTGTCCGGAAGAAATTAGTGCATAGCAATAAGACCGCCTTTTGATTTTCTCGTTGTTTGTTTCTTGTAATGTTATTTGTTTCTTAGTGTTCAATAAAGGGTATTGTATTGTATTGTATTATTCTTTATTTCTTTATAAACCCCTTATTTAATCTTATACAAAGCACTGTTCGTGTTTAAACCTTACATAAGCCCACTGACTAAACCACTGAATATTCTTCTCTTTTTCTTCTCAAGACAGTGTTGTAGTTTTGCTATTCAATGTGGTGTTCTGTACACGCATGTCGCACTCAACACAATGTTTATGTATTGAAGAAATCTTTCAAGAAAAATTTCTTAATACATAAAACATTTTTAACGCACAGATTTTCTTATGAGTAAAACAGTTATACAGTAAAGTACCTTTACAATAAAGTTCACAAACAGAATTTAAATTGGGAGCTCCTAAGCAACTTATATCCATGATAGTATTATTTTCATCACAAATATCCTGTACCAATTTAATTTTTTCACATCCTTTTAAAAATATATAATGGCTAAAGACATATAGTTAGGGAATATTTTGGTGTACTCTAGAGTGGCAAATTCTTTTACTATTAATTCATTTTTGCTATTTTTGAATCCTTGAAGATCTAATATTATTGTATTGCTATTCATGATATTTTCTTAACAATTTTTATTGATAAGTCCAACTTCGATGAGATTCGATTCAGGTCACACGAGCGTTGCCTATGGCAAACCAGTTAAGTTGATGGAAACAAGATTCGACTAATATAGCCAACCAATGCAATGCCATTTCACCCACCCTAAGCATACTCCTTTGATATAATTATTATCGCTTATGCTATTCTTATTGCCGTGTAATAGCGACGTAAGGAAATCCATTACTACGTAATATAATCTCGTTGTTGTTCGTATGACAGAAATGAAACAGAGAGTAAGTAGAGAGCATTGCTAATACCAAATTAAATAATGTAAGCTGCGGTTAGCAACATGCTTGCCAAACATGGTAACTTTAGCGGATGTTCAGCAGTGGAATATAACTTAAACTTAAATTTTATATTACATGATAATATCTCCCTGTATATAACCACTCTCAACCTAATTATTATTTGTGGTTCACCTTCGTTCTCTAGAGTCGTAGTCTAGTAGCCTTTGAAACAGGTTTTCGTGTTTTAGGTACATTTATCTGTTTATCAACAAAATCGATGTTATGTCCATTGAAAAGTTTTAAATTAAATAAAAATTTCTATGTATATACAATTATAGATCGTTAGTAGTATTCATCTATCTCATATCTCATCTAAATTATGATTTTTATGTTGTTAACTAGCTTTTTACCCGCTGCTTCGCTCGCGTGGGCTTGAATTTAGAAACATCGATAATATTATTTCGTACTAAAATTAGCAAAACTATATCACTTGTAGAAACACGTCAGTATCTGTGTCTATATTGGCTATATTATAGGCTACAGAAACACATAAGTATAGCATTTTTTTACTTCATGTAAAAAAGTAGAGTAACTGGTAGCATATTTTTTTATAGTAAAAGGGTTACAAGCGAGCACACAGTCCACCTGATGGTAAGTAGTTGTGACCCATAGACATCTACATCTACCCTCGTTTGTGAAGCAAAATGCAGATGATTGTCAGCCTTGAGGACTAAGATGGAATGCCTCTTTCCCAGTAAAAAGGGGTCTCCGGTTCTCTACACTCACCATACGAAACACAGCAGCATTAAGCTGCTATTTGACGCTGGTATTCTTTGAGCATATGCCTCACTGTAGAGCACAGAGCCAGCTATTACAAAAGAGTGTTAAAATTATGGGTAGTGTGTAACTGTCTGGTGGCGGTGTAATAATATAGAATACCACATATCGACCAATGAGTGTCGTAAGAAGCGGAAAAAAACCAGAAGATGGGCAGCAGCAATTTTCTAATAACAAATAAACAAGTAAAACAATTGCGATTGTCAACACACCTGCCAGGCGTGACAACTGTGGCCCTATCTGTGGCATTGTGGCAACTATCCCCCCTATGAGGCAATATATGAGAGAGGCCTATGTTCAGCAGTAGACTTTTGACAGGCTGTTACAGTTACGGTTGAAAGTAAGGTTTAGTAAGTGTTCGTCGCTCAGCCCCAATGCGTGTAGGCGGAATTCACGTATCCTCGAAATATTTTCGACGTGGCAACTTCTAATAAATCGATGAACGCCGTGTACACGCATAAAAAAGATGACTCATTGTAACGTTACGCTCGTTATAACGTTACGATCGGAGCGGGAGCGCTGCACGAGCGAGCGAAAGGCACGATCGGCTTGAGCGTTCGGCTTGCGCCATATCTATCTCTCTTCCACGAAGTATGCAAACATTTCATCAATGTTTCATTACGGCATTGTCACGTTAAACTATCGTCCGTAAACCTACTTTACAAGCAATTTTTTTTATTAGAAAGTGCAAGTTTTCTCGAGTTATTTTCCTTCACCGTCAAGGTCTTGATAAATGAGTACTTATTGAGTTACAATTGACGGTTTTGATGATACCCCTGAAAACCAAAGTTACTAAGGCTCATTTAAAGCACATTTTACGTGATAAAGGTACCATGCGTTGATGGTGTAGGAATATCTACCATTACATTTCGATATGTGGGTGCTCTGAGAGTGACTATGGGAAATGGAATGAAAATGTCATTGCTTCGAATAGATGACGGTATAACCATATCGTTTGTGCCAATAGTAAAATTACCAGTGACCGAAGGCAGCATCAAAAGTGTGAGATGTCCAGTACTACGATCGCCAATCCGTCTGCCGAACGTGGCGATTCAGAAAAATTCTCCTTCTAGAATTTTGTTATTCAATTTTCTCCTACTTCCAGACGTCTGAATAAGCTGAAATTTTACGGACGTATTAACAACGGTATAACAAAATAAAAAAATGATTATGAACTTGTATTCTCACTAAGTTTTCACAACACAAAATATTCGGTTCGTGTTTTTAGGCTTTAGTATTATTTTAATCTACTTATATAATTAATCTATATAAAATTTGTCTATATAATTACATCATTTTCTGGAAAAAACGAGTTTAAGGAATAATTACGAATAAATATACAAACAATACTTAAGTCAAACTAGGATTTTTAGAATTTCTGTCTGTGTATCACGATTCAGTTTTTGCGTACTGTTCGGAATTTAAGTTTCGATAATATTGAAACACTAACGACGTTGTTGAACCGAAATCAAGGGGAGTTAATTCGTTGGGAAAAAGCTGGATATAAAACATTTTGAATTTTTTTGGAATTAGGGGAGCACACATCGGGAATTAAACATAAGTACAACTGAACGCGATAAAATCCATAGAAGTAGTTTTATTCAATGCGTAGTGTTTGCGTAAAAGTAAGAAATAATTTTGAGGAGTGTTTTAATTGTAATAGCAATAATTCGTGAATCTACCTAGGGCCCAACTGCATATTTCTAGCTTTGAATAATTAAAAAAATAATCACGTAATAAAAGTTACTAGCAAGTTATCAATTATTATTGCTGTGTTCTTTATTTTATTGCTAATGTTTTTAATTTTTCCTATTTTTGCGTCTGCCGTCATATCTCACCACGCCCAGAGCAAAAAGACATTAGTCCGCCCTTTGTAACCCATTTATTAAAAGTGATAAAAATGAAGCATAAATTAATAAAAAAACACACCAAAATACATAATATATTCAAGGAAGTAAAAAGTAAAAACATATAATATGCGGATTTTTTAATAACAACCTTTTCCAAACGTGCGACCATCGAGCCTCGCATAATTATCAAGTTTAGTCTACTTACATATCTTGAAAACATGCTTATATACACAAAAAGACTAAAGAATCCTGCTGATTTCGGCTCTAATGGTCATTTTAGAATTGATCTGTTCCTTCCTATTGGAATTACCTGTTTTGGTTGAAGTATAAACTACTTTCAAACTCCAGTTTGAAAAAGTAGTTTATCATCTTGGAACATCAGCCCGATTCACGGTCGCGCTAGTTTTCAAAAAAAATAGCCCTATAATGGCAGATGCAGACTTATGCTTAGGTTCTTGATGCATTTACGTTAGGATGCTGACATCCTAGTAACGAAAATCTTGCTTATTCACATAATCTCCGAAGTGAATGTGGGTTACGCTATTGAAGACGATTATTGAATACGATATCAGTTAAAATCTAGGCAGTATCCTCTCCATATATATTTTTCTTAGTATTCATATATGGCTTTAATTGTGACAGATGATGTTACGGAATGCCTTTTAGATGTCTGACAACAGACGGACAAACAAATGTCGTTTTGTTTAAATAAGTTGTTATTGTTTTATACAGTTTAGTCTTTTTTTTATATACTCTTTATAGTTTTCAGTTAATAAATAAATCTCTGGCAGGACTTTTCAGCACGCTGCAGCACTAAATGTCATTTTCGATTCAAAATATTTTTTCACATAACCAAGGTTTCTTAAAAGATGAATATAAATTTAATATGAATCTGCCAAATCTGTTATTGTGTCATATCTGTTTATTTATAAAAGGAGAAGGCAAACGAGAATACGGCTAATCTGACGGTAAGTCATCTGCAATTCCAATGGAATGGTTGGTGCCTTTTAGAAAAGAATAGGCTCTTTTCTTGAAGTTTCATAACTCGCATTGGTCCGAAACACCGATAGCCACAAAAAATTACACAATATGCATTAAGAATTCACATTATAATTAATTATTTGTAAAACACACGCTGACGGGACTGCCAAACTATCATCTCGCTCTAAAATTCCATTTCAGCTGTTACAAACCTTTAATTTAATTAATAATTAATTTAATTAATAGATTATTGCAATTACAAGTGCAGATACAATGAGTGCTCCAGTAGGATTGTAAGGACTTTGTGAATAAACGGTTTTTTTATTATATTTTACTGATTATAAAAACTTTTTTGAAAATTACTTACCCCAACCACATCATTCTGGCATTAGGTTTCCTACTCGGTATACGTGGATTATTCAAATATTTTTTCGAAACCGTAAAAGTTCTATAGTGAAATTTTTTCTTGTAAACACTTTTTGCAGTCCGCCTCAAGATTCTTCTACTCTCTGCTCGAAGACTACAGCATTTCAACGGAATTTCATTTAAAAGGATAAAAATAATTCACAATGTTCCATATCAGAGCTAAACGCTTAAAGCGTGGGTGTATTGTCATAGTGAAGCAATATGTAATAGAATATAATAATAATAATAATAATTTATTTATTTCTCACCACAAACGACATGAAAAATGCATTAGTGTCGCATCTCTATTTTAACAATATTATGTCATTCATGGGAGACTGGTGCCCGTGTAGGTTCAAAGACCCGTATTACAGGTCACCAGGCCCTCCCGAATTTACTTGACAATTAATATAATATTATACAGAGATTACGTATTTTATGGTTGGGAAGACTGGTTTTCGACTGGCTGTTTAGTAGCGGTGAACAAAGTAAAGGGCGGCCCGCCATTAGGAAGTGATGATATTGTAAGTCATGCAGGATATTAAGATACCTTTTAGCAATTCAAGACGATTTGTAAAAACGTCCCAAACTTCCCACATGCAACATTCTAGTTACAAAATGAACCGTGATGTCAAGACACAACTGTTTAATTTTTCAACTACCCGTAACCTCTTCGTAATCTTAGTCTGGAAACATTAGACAATGTCAGCGGCAGCCACAGTTTGAGGGACAAACGATCTCAATTATTCAGAGCTGCACAACGCCCGGTGTCCCAGGACACGTCACTGAACGCTATTATAGAATTAGATCGTACTAGCGCCTAGCCATTTACGTCCGGTATCTCAAGCGACGGACATTGTGCTTTAGTATGTAGAAGGCATAGTACGATGAGTTATACCAATGATGACGAGTTATTTTAAAACTCATAAATATAAATCTATACAAATAAATGAAATTAAAGGATCTGTGGTTAATGTCAAAATAACAGATTTTTACTAATTTCATATAATTATACACGGTACTTATAATAATAATAATACCAAATTAATTCCCAATTTTCATACAACAGTCAAAAATAGTTAAATCATTTATAATATTATTATGATTCACGCATTTGTTTTTGTTTTCTTTAACGGTACTAATAACCAATAAAAATTTTCTATCTGTCCGTCTGTATGTTTGTCCCGGCTAATCCCCGAAATGGCTTGACCGATTTTGACGGGATTTTCATTATGAGATATTATATGGAGTAATTTAAACAACCATTGTTTTAGAAAAAATATTAGAGCTCCGCGCAAAATAATTAAAATCCATGAAATGCAATCGTAATAAGCTCCACGTAAACAAAGTCGCGGGGAACAGCTGATTTGCTTTTTTTAAATATGAAATATACCCAGATGAAATAAATGTGTTAGTAGAGGTCTCCCATTTAATAACTGCACGTGACTTCCTTGTTTTTGGTAAAATTGCTCACATTTAACTTTAACACTCAAAGCATTTAACATATTAATTATCAAAACATCTAAATCTGCGCAATCTTTCTATTCTATATAGTGATCTGCCCCGGATTCGCAAGGGTTATTTCATGACTCCGATGCCACATATCAGGTCCAATTGTAAATCTAAACCATCCAAGGACCCACTTTAACACACGCAAAAAATTTCATTAAAATCGGTCAAGCCATTTTCGAGTTTTAGCGAGACAAACAGACAGCAATTGATTTTTGTACATAGAGATTAGTAGATTTATTTTAACTATATTTGACATGATAAAAAGTGATAAAAACTACCAAAAATGTATGCAAGGCTCGTGCAATTTTAAATCAGACGATCTCTATTGACAAAACTTATAATAATTAAACAATAGATTACATTGGTAACAAAAAACGGGCTCCATATACACATCCTGATATATATATGAAATTACATTGACAAAAAATCAATTGATGTATTTTTACAGATATCACTTATCAATGACAATGGATTTTTAGTTTTTTTTAAAGTTGTGGTGAAGTGAATCACGTGTGTTTTTTCATACATTAAAGACTTACTGTTCGTTTTCGCTGTAAGGTGGGCAATAAGTCATATTTCTAATTTTACATGAATTTATGAAATTTACGGGCTTAGTAGCGGTAGTGCCCGTGTTGGAATATCGACTACTCCATGCAGTCCCGTAGGGGTCGTAACAGATGATGATGATGATGTCACGGTCAACCGAGCACAGAAATAAAATGCGGTAAAATTAATAAATTTAGTTTCAAACTACTTTTTATAAATAGTTTATCGATATTTTTTAAATATAATCGTTTTTAAATTTTGTCTTAACAATTTATTTAGAACTTAAGTTTTTTCGCTTTGTCTAATACAAAGAAAATAAATGAAGAACATAAACTCGCAAATACTTTACAGATATTGTGCACGACAAGTGAGGTACTCATACTTCTGAAACTGACTACCTCTAACTATCAATGGTATATAGAATTCAAGAGCCATCAATGAAACCGTAAACCATAGTTTACACTTGTGGACGCCAGGGATCACGGGCATTAGGCACGTGACGTTAACACTGTAGTACGTTGCACCAAAATAATCCAGTAGCACGTCTGAGATGAGACGTGTACCATGAATAGTTAAACATACGCCGTCGATCCCGCATAAGGACATCGTTGGTCATAGGCCAATTAGCCAGAGACAAGAGCGGTCGGCAGATGTCCGCATTGACAGGGCTATTAGATACATCGTTCCACTGTGTTAAAGTTGTATTAGGACGTAATGGCCCAAGAGCTGGTGACGAATTTAGGTAGATATTTTAGACACTCCAAACGCTTAACAGTTTTTATATACTATAAAAATTGGTAATGAAGAGAGTTGAAGAGTAGACTTAAGCGTTTTATAATAATTACTAACTATTGTACTTCCTGAACACAAAAACAAGTTTTGATTTTTAAATACGACCAGACTGTTTCAAAATTTTAAGCACAATGAAAATGTTTTGTTGTGTTACGATATTTGTGGGTTTTTCTTATGTTTAAACCATTTTATCAGTTTCTCCGTAATAAAAGTGGTTTTGGTATAAACTTAAAAAAACTAACCGCAAACGTTGACTTCATTTATTTTCAAAAATTTTAAATTTAAAAGTATTTCTCACCAAATTAACATTCCAATTCATTACCAGCTCTCCGACTATAAAGAGCGTTTGATTTGAATTGCAATGTTTTCTATAAAGTAACTTTACTTTGACTGCCTCATTGATCTGGTGCTTGTAACCGCGACGAGAAAGTTCTACGTCTAGGTATGTCGAGGATGCTGAGTCTGCAGCGAAGCCAATAAGAGCCGGCGTACCACAGGGCAACAGTCTTTCGCCGATCCTGTATGCGGCTTATACCAACTATATCCCTACTCTGGCAGGACACCTACGCGAATGGGAGGACGATGTGGAGCTGGCTCTATATGCGGACGATAGCGTCTACTTCACATCGTTCAGAAGAGCGCAAGTCGCCGCTGCCACGATGCAGCGCCTGCAGGACCTGCTACCGACGTGGCTGGATGAGTGGAGGATGGCTGTCGATGTTGGGAAAACGACCGCTCTACTCACCCGCCGTCTCAGAAAACTCGTGACCTACCTTAGATGCCGGATAGATAGGATGCTGCACATGACTGTGCACGTCGACATCGTCGCCTGCAATTTCAGATGTATGCGGACGATCGTCTCGTCTCGTCCTGGCATCCAAGCTCTCAATTAGAACCAAACTAAAGATCGATAGATAGATCTAGATATAAGTTCCGGCCTGGTACGAGCTCTTGAGCGAACGACAGAGGCAGCAGCTGCAGGCCCAGCAGAGCTTAACCATACGGACCATCGTCGGTGCAGGTCACTACGTCCGGAATGAAATCATAGCGACCAACCGTAAGATGGAAAGCATTAAGGAATTTGTGGTCCGGTTGGCGCGCGGTATGTTTGACCACCGACAACGGGCCACACGAAAATCTCAACAGCTACGTTACTTTACATGACCGGGCCCGGACGGCTAACCTCTGCCAAGAGAACTCCTCTCTATGTAGATATAAGAGAGTCAAGTAATAAGCACCAACGTCACTGACAGACCAACTTTGACCATGGTCTTATTGACACCAACCGGAACTGACATCTAATTAGGGCGAACGGAGGAAAAACTATTCAAAATAAAAAGAAAAACCCCGTTGGCTGCCCACATCTACAATACCGACAACGGCTCAAATGACCGAACGGTACATAGTAGTGTAACGCGAAGAGATTCCGGGTAATGGGGGATGTCCCGAGACCCGAGACCTGCGATGCAATGATGCACTCGCAGACGATAAGGATATTACCTCGATTGCTGTAATGCGATCGAGATCCACCTGCCAAACGTTTGCCACGTCCTTCAGGCAATTCTCTCTACAACGAGAGTGGCCAATATCCTGCTATATAGAACCTCTACAATGTTTAATATCCCATAAAAGCTATAACCCTCAAAGTGCCGTTTTCTTTTCATCACAATATGTTATATTTTTGTTTCTGCTAGAATACATATGTTAGTTGTACTCTAACTTTACCTCTAGGACATCGCGTTTGACGAGGATGGTCAATAAAGCCCCGGTTAAACCAACAAGCGGTGATATGGTGCGGGTAGCGGAATATATTAGTTATTTGTTATCTTTTGCGCTTGTACAGCGTTTGATATTTCATGAATTTAATTGGGTATTTGACACTCAAGTCAACTGAAAAAACAAATGTTTGTAAAGATATTGTATGAGAATAAAATTGTGTAATAATGTCATAATCTTTAAAGTCAAGATGATCTTTTTACACAGTAAAGTTTTAAAAAAATGATCTTATTGCACTGTTTTGCAAATAATACTACAAGTCTTATTCAAAAATATTTTCGAAGACATGTCAAGTTCGCCAACACGCATAGGGGCAATTTTATTGAGTTTTAGGCTTAATATTCAGAAAATCATGGATGATAATTACCCCCTGGGAGTGAGAGCTACCTAGCGGTTACTAAAATAATTTATTCAAATAATTGTACAAAAAACTACAAAAAAGTCTCGTTAAGTTTCCTGCTGATATTTCCTGGGCAAGCTATTTTCCGAATCACTGGTGAATAAAAATTACTTTCGAATGGTATCTTGTAATAATCCAAATCCAATAAAAATTGTTTTATATTGTTTCATTTTCCGCCCTTCCATCATTACTATATAATAACCAAAATGCTGCGCACACGCATCGCTCGTCTCTCGACGACAGCGTAGCGCAATGACACAGTGGAAATATTAATAGAGTTCTAGGAAACCCTAGCAGACCTGGAAATAGCCACGCGCTTTCCAGCCGCTCCTGTATTGCTTTACAAAAACACATATTTCGAATTTTCTTTGCTTTATTATAATTAAAAAAAAATTTTGTGTGGCAAATAGCTATACTTAAAGACAAACATTGGAATACGATCCCCAATAACATAAAAATAAGATTTATCACAAAATATGGAAACTTTATAGTAATAAGACATCGTATAACTTGAACTCACTATACCTAACGTAATAATAGGCCCTTACATATGAAATGAGCGTTTTATACGGGAGGATTGTAAAGTCAATTTTTTTTTGTAAAATATATTTAATTAAAGTATGCACCGTTGTTATCTATGCACTTTTGCCATCTCATAGGTCAAGATCTCTTTACTAAAAAAAACATGGGGGCGAGAAACAATAAACTCTTTGAAGGCGATTTGGACTGCCGCATCGGATTTGAATTTTTTTCCTTGTAAGAAATTGTCCAAATTCCAATAAAAATAGTAATCTGTAGGAGCAAGGTCCAGGGAGTACGGGTTGTTTGTTGTGCAGTGTGTGGTCTTGCGTTGTCGTGAAGCAGCAGTGGCCTAGAGCGATTGACCAATCTCGGTTGTTTAGCAACTAGTTCTTCCTTCGTGGTTTGCAGTTACTGACAATAGATACCTGCCGTAATCGTTTGGCCAGATTTTAGAAAGCTGTAGTGAACGGCACTGGCGCTGGTCCATCAAACGCTCATAAGTAACTTTTTCTGAGGAAATTTTCGTTTAGGGCAGGATTTGGCTGGGTCTCCAGGGATCAGCCATTGCGACGAGCGCTTCCAACTATCGTACAGTATCCACTTTACATCACAATGATTCGATTTTAAATCCCTCCATTTTTGTCTCGGTTGAGCAAAGTAACACAGCAGTCGACGCATGTTTGCAAATTCAATTCACTCAATTCATGAGGTACCCATCGTTGAAGTTTTTTTATTTTCCCGATTTGCTTCAAGTAAATTAATACAGTTTTATCATTTACCTCGAAGCCTGCAGCTATCTGTGAAGTGCTTCGTGATGAATCCACTTCCACCTTTAACTACCTTTAACTGTTCATTTTATACTTTAGTCTCCGGCCGTCCACGGGTTTGATTCTGAAGGTCGAAGTTTCCGGAACGAAAACGTTGAAACCAAAAACTTACCGTGCTTTCTTTTGCGACACCAGCGCCGTACACATCATTAATCCTTTGAGCTGTTTCTGCGGTACTGGTGCCACGGTAGAACTCGTACTCGTAAATATACCGATATTTCATGTTTTTCATTGTATGGAAATAAGCGACGCCAAAGAGGAAAAAACAAATGAATGACTGAAACTCAAATGTACTAAATATATGAATTTATAAATTTGAATTTGGAATTCTTAACCAAAGAGTAGATATTTGAGATCAAGGTGGTCAGTACGACAAAACGCTAATTTCATGTATGTAAGGACCAAAGATATTTTATTTATCCCAAAAATGTGGGACATTTTATATTTCATTCATATGGACATACCTATTGATTCCATGCATGTAAAATGTGTGTGCGAGGTATGTGCATTTGTGTGCGTGTGTGTATGGGGATATGGTTGGTTACGTGTGTTTTATGTAGGCACAAACAATTAAAAATAAATAAAAAGCACGGTAGACGTTTATGTATATCTCTCTCGCTCTAGTAAATGACGGTTCTAGGTGACGAAAAGGAATAGAAGCACAGGAATGTGCGATTCCGTGCAGCCAAATGTAGTTCAACCTTAAAATGGTTTAACTCTATAAGTTGGCTAAAACCTGCAAAATTAGACCGTTTAAAACCCCTATACAGATGAACTTTTCGATTGATCATGACATTAAAAAAATGGTAAAAACATTTTATAGGCTGGGCAACACTCGAATATTATTGCGCTGTATTATTACTTGTATTGACATTTAGCTTTCGTATTGTTTCACAAATAAATACACCAGAATATTGTAAACTTATTTATAAAATGTGATGTTCTTATCTTAATCTTTTTTCCAAGAGTAGTTTATACATTATTTCACAGCAGAAACAGTCATTTTGCGAAATTAAAAACACCGGTCCGTGACGTATGTTCGCAGTGAGCATCGCTGGCGTAATGGCGGCACAATCGAACGAATACGCCAACATTGGTGCCTTTTAAATGGAAGCGTTTTAGACGCGCGTACACGGTATCTGTACCTATAAAACATCTTAGGTAAGGACCCGATATAAGCACTACCTACGTACTCTACATTCAGCTTTTTTTGCTATTCTAAGCCAGCGCTTAACTACTATTCCACCTGATTTTTTATGCTTTAAATGCATGTTATTCTTCAGTCAATTTTAATCAGTTATTTTAAAAGAGTTTTGAATCGATCTCCGCTTGTTCACAAGAGTAATGTCATCGCATTATGTAAGGAATATATTACCTCGTCTCATAACGTTTGAATATTATTTAAAGTTATCAACTGTGCAATATACTATATTATTGTTCCACATTCCTACGCGCAAACACAAAAAAACTCACTTTCCTCTCTCGCTCACCACTCTCTCTCTCTCTCTCTCTCTCTCTCTCTCTCTCTCTCTCTCTCTCTCTAATCTACCCGCCTGGTGTAACGCTAATTTGATAAGGTTGTAAGTAAGGACGATTGAGTATCGGGGACAATCACAATACAGCCAGCGTTAAATAAACTATATGTGCCTTCAAAATGCGAGCATCAGTTTTTTATTAAAATGAATTTGTAAAGATTTAAAAAAATCGAGGAGTACACAAGCTGTGTACACTTATTAATATTTGTTTACTAGGTTGCAAGTTCCTTTTAATTCATAGGAGTCAATATGGGAAGGTATCCCCCTCTCACCTCTTCCCCTTTAGGCTCTGCTGCCTGCGCTGCTGTGTTTCGGTATGAAGGGCGAAGCGAGCCAGCACAATTACAGGCTGAGAGGTATTCCAACTAAATCGTAACAGGTAACAATGGATCTCAAACCTTCTCTGTTTGATGTTGGCTGGATATGTCCATGGAGAGTAGCTATTTATGATTAGGTAGAATTTAAGTTTATATCACTCCCATATAAAAAAATACAAAATACACCAAATTCTTCTATATCTAATAATCTCTATAATGTGTATATTTTTAAGTAAAGAACGTAACTGTGATCAGCAACTAATGATGATGTCTACAATTCCAAAATGCCGCAACCAATTCCCATAAATAAGCGATGGAAAGTATTACTGGTAGGTCCACCTCGCCTGTCGATATCAGTTATATGATTCTTAAAAATAAAATTCCGATAAAAAGAAGGCAAAATAATAAACACTTACGTTTTTTCACGATTTAGATCATTACAGCATCCAGATCTGCAATAAAACATATGTTTGTTAGGTATCTTTTAACACAAATTCTCATCTTCTAACACAAATTTCTTTGTTTAATAATATTAGTTAAAATACTGGCACCTGCTGACGGCAGATGATTTTTTTAAAGTGGGGTAAACCAACATGGGGATCAATAGAGAGCTACCGCCTCTCATGACAACTGCAATGCTAGAGACATTGCAGGTGCGTTGTCGCAAAAAAGGTAGTCGGACGAAGTTCTTATAATTAAATACTTGAATATCCACACAATGAATAAAAGCGGTTTTAACGTTTATTAACGCTTTTAATTTTCCCGTAACTACACTTCGTCACGGGAAGACGAAGGTGCTCAAAGTCCTACTGTCAAAGTTAAGCTTTCAACTGTCTATTACTACCATATGGGTATAAATACATTACTATATTCATTACATATACTTATATGTAAGAGAACCTAAGACCATTTTTACTGGATACGAGGCATTTCCACTTTAGTCCTCGGCGGTGGCTATGCATTTGATTCTAGATCGTGGATAGATGTAAGTTTCAATGGTAAATATCCACGTATATTCGATTAACAGTTACAACTCGCCTTCAGGTAAACGTTGTGCTCGTTTGTCACCCTTATTCCATAAAGTAAAATATTTGGCGTGAGCAGTGTTAATTTTGTTTGAGTATTAATATAGTATTTGTGAAAATATTCCATAAAACTCGGCAAACATCGTTAACCCGCCAATAACTTCTCAAGGAACCTCTAAATTACATTTTGAAGTTTATTACCTGTGACCCCCGTGGATTTATGAATGATTCATTACACGCGAGAAAGTTCGAGAGCCTTATAAAACAAATAAAGACGTTAAAAGTGTCGTGTGCAGTTATTTTTTTTGTTAATTTGGCACAAGCGACAATTTAATCAATAATTTGTACGGATTTAATGTGTAACAAGGCGAGGTCAAGCTAAGCCAGCTGGATTCTGCGGTGTGTCATAATTTTTTTTAATAAAAATGTTAACACAAATTAGGATTTTATTTCTGAATTAAAGATACGTTCAACATAATGTTCTCCAGACGGATATTCGGTCGCAGCAGCCATTCTCAACAGAGGTATAGTCCGATATGGTTGTTTCGACACGACCGGAGAGAGGTAAGGCGCGGGGCCGACAGCTTCACGTCACGGGGGTGAGACACCGCCACTTTCCCGACTCCGGGCTGCAGCTGAGTATTTCTTAACAGAAAAACTATTAGAATTTTTCATTTAGATTTTGTCCCGAATCCGGGACCTCACGATCAGCAACCGCGTTTATGACCACTGGACCAACGAGACAGTCAACGTTTAACACAAATTAATAGAAAGAACGAGCAGCCGGCCCTGTAACAATTATTTGTGCACACAATGATAATTGGTTTGTGAGGAAATCGAACCAAACATTTCGCCACTGCGCGAATAAGGGTGACGAAACATGATGATATCCACCTGATGGTAAGCGGATGCTGTGGTCTAATGACACATACATCTATCATCGATTAATAATCAAAATTCAGATTAGTTCTTACCTCTGAGGACTAACATGAATTGGCCAGTTTCTAGTAAAAAGGGTCTCCGGTTCTCCACACTCATCGTACGAAACACAGCAGTATTTAGCTGCTATTTTACGTTAGTTCAGTTCAGGTCGAGCTGATCCATTCGTGCTACAATCATAATAAAGCTTTGTAGCTTAGCGCTACCCCGTAACTTAAACTTTACATGAAGGCGGTAAGTTAAAGTAAGCTATGTGGTGTGCGGTGGTATTACGTTTCATACGTGTGCTAAAAAGCTAACAGTATCAAGATGTTAAAAATTAATTGACTATAATTCGCGCAATAGAAAAGATCGCTTCAAGTAGAATATGGCATTATCGACGATGGTGTCTTTCTTCGTGTAGTGGTGCTGGGATTAGTGGTGACGGGGATAGTGCACGCAATTAAGGGTGGGCAGGAGCTCTTTAATATAAATAAAATAAAATATTTTTTTATTCAATATGGATTACAAGTAATTCTTATTGAAAGTAGTTACCACTGGTTCGAAAAAAAACCTCTGTCCTGGGAAGAACCAGCAAGAAATCCAGCGAG
>DWHP01001498.1:0-16010 GCA_018247895.1 Parnassius honrathi
AAAAAAAAAAACCAAGCGAATGTCGGCAGCGTGAAAATCACAATTATTTCAATAATTTATAACTCGTAATTACTTACTCTAATGAGACCTCTAGGGATTTGACAGAATATGGCCGCGGTCTCATGAGGCCGCTAGGGGATTGAGGTTAATCAATAAAGGGCTTAGAATGAACTTAGGCTATAGCTGCAACAACAATAGATCTTGCTGGTTGCAGTGATACTGGTCTTATAAGACCTTCATTGCTGCTTATACCTAAAAAGCATGTGTTCTGTTCACACACAGCAGAAGAGAAGACCTTGAAATAAAATGAAATATAATATATACGTAATATAAATTTCACAGCAAATGATTTATAAACTAATTATTTTCAAACAATAATCAAACAATAAAACATAAAATATAAGATAAAAGTTTAATAGCAAATAAATGTTACAATCCTCATTTTTGGACATGCAGAGTCCAAATTATTTCGAATAAAATTGCTTTACAACAGCGCCATCTATTACATGTTATGAGTAAAATAATTTTCAACAATGTATGAGAAAACATTTTTTTCAAATGACTTCAAAAAGGGAGGTTCTCAATTCAACTGTATTTTTTATGCGTGTTACCTCAGAACTTCTTTCTAGGTGAACCAAATTTGATGATTCTTTTTTTATTAGAAAGCTGTTGCTTCTCATGTTCTTATTTGATATAGCCATGTTTGATCAAGATAAAGGTAAGAAATATACCCATATTTGTTCAAGATCTGACTATTGGTTTTTGAGTTATTCTTAATAATGCATATTTAATTGACTTCAACTACATTGATGTGTTCTCATTTTATTTAGTTTTTTATTTTACCATTTGTATTGAACAAAAATTGATTGTAGCTTAAATACAAGTAATTTGATACAATATTCTATTCATTCTCATACAGCCTAAATCCTAAGGGCTGATGCTCATTTGCCGTTCACAGTTTCATTGAATTTTAAATCACAAGGATTCTAAAGAAGTTTTCACTTTAAAAAATAAAGCAATTTAAATGATTTCTTATATTTATCTGACTGTGTGGTGGTGGTGTAAGAATATCCACTAACCCATATTGTCCTGTGGGTGTCGAAAGAGGCGATAGAGAAAAGAAACCAGGAGCTAGGTAGCATCTCCTGAATAACATCTATAAATAAAAAACTGCAGTTTAGTTTACGACGAGCTGTTTTCCGCAACTACACATCTAAGCACGTATTTTGCATGTGGGCAGGAATAATGTGATTATTTGAGCCATGAAATCTCCCCGAAGAAGTTCAACAGTCCTTTGATGTTACAAGCAACTTTGGGGACCGATCTCAGCGGGCCGAGATGTTTAGCCATGTATGAAGTGACCTCCAAACATGTCAGCAACATGTGAGCTGCAGTTTTTTCCTCCCCCATGCATGCCCTGCACAGGGGGCTATCTGTAACACCTATGGTAAAAAAATTTTTGTTAAAGGAGCCATGTTCTGTGATAGCACTTGTTATTATCCTGATCTGTGTCTTGTTTAGTCTCATTAGAACCTCGGTTACACAACTGTTTATTTCATGGAGGGCCTCCCTAGCTTATTTACAGTCTACTAGATTTACCAAAGCTGAGCATGTAGATTATTGAAGTTTCTACGTATCAGTGAATGAATGTAACCAGAGGGGATTGGTATTATTGGTTTTGGCCCTATAGTGGCCAGAGCCGATCCCCTTCTGGCCAGTACATCCGCTGCATCATTGCCTCTGGATCCACTGTGTGTCTTAATTCATTGCAGTCACATTGTTGTGCTTACATACTTCATTAATCATTGATGGCATTCATATATTAGTCCCGAGTTCACCACATTACAACTCAGACTTTGTAGTATGGCTATACTGTCGATCAGTATTCTGATGGAGAAGTCTTTTACCTTCCTAGCATCTATGGTCGCTTGGATGATACCCATATATTTAGCCTGAAAGACTGTGTTATTGGTACCCAGAGGTGTACATATGTGGATATTAAGGTCTTAGAAAGTTCCAGATCCTACACCGTCATTTGTTTTAGAACCATCCATAAAATTTTGTGGCCAGTAAAATTTTCTGGCCATTTTGAGTAAATTCTATCAATTATACCTGCATGTGGGACTCTACTCTTATTTAAAAGATTTAGGGTCTTGAGTCTAATGGCAGCTAAAGTTGCTTCTAGTTGTATATGTAGATGAAGCGGGATTAGCTCCAGTATAGCTTCTAAAGCTGCTGTTGGTGTAGTTCTTATGCAGTCTGTGGCAGCCATACATGCCAATCTCTGGTAACGCTGAAGCTTTTTATAGTGGTGGCTTCATTAGTTTTGGTCCACCATACCAGAGAGCCGAATGTGTTCATGGGCCGAATTACAGTTTTGTACGGTCACAGTATAATTTTCGGCATCAAAACCCATCGTTTGTCAATCATGTTTCTGCGTTGCCAGAATGTTGTACTAGCTTTGTTGATTTTGTTTTCAATGTGTTTATTCCAGTTGAGTTTATTGTCCATGGTAAGACCTAAGTATTTTACCTTAGAGGATAGCTGAAGTTTTGTGATGAAAAGATGATAGTTATTCAGCATTCGTATTTTGTGAACATGACTAGAACCGTTTTGTTTAGATTAACGGCTAGGTCATATTCCCTGCACCATCTCTCCACTACACGGTGAGCCGCTTGGATCAGGTCGCACACCATGCTTGTGATGCTGACTTTCCAGAGACCAGTATTGTCAGATCATTTGCATAACCTACTGTTTAGAAATGATCAGCATTTAATTTGATGATGAGTTCATTAATGATCATATTCCACAGGAGAGATCAATGCACACGCGGGCATCATTTCTTGATCTGAATTGTTTGAGATATACCAACAACCTTTATTGTTCGTGTACTGAGCAAGTTTACTATCCAGTCAATAAGTGCCGGTTCAACTTTATGTCTACTTAGTGCACGTTTTATGCTGGAGAAGTTTGTTCTGTCAAAAGCACCTTCTACGTTTATGAAGGAGCCTATATATACATATTACTTTGTTTTGGATGGCCTCTTCAATCTGTGTTATTACTTGGTGAAGTGCCGATTCTATCGATTTACCTAAGCTTTAGGCGTGTTGTTTTTCGTGTAAGTTAATTAGCGCCGATCGCCTCAAATCCCGTTCACATATCCTTTCCATCGTCTTTAGGGGAAAGGATGTGAAGCTAATGGGTCTGTAGGATTTAGGGTCTGTATAGTCGCTCTTCGCCGTGTAGTGGCGGTTGAGAATACCCACTACCCCATATCATCCCGTGGGTGTCGTAAGAGGCGACAGAGGGAGACAGGCAGGAGATGGGCAGCAGCATCGTCCTGATAACAATCTTGATCCCCTAGGAACATATTTAAGAGCCAGACATGCTCTTATTATGGGCAACAAGTCTGACTATTAGGGCTTTACCCCCACTGTAGAAGTTCCGAGAATATGCCGTCAGGTCCTGCCGCCTTATAGGGGAGGTAACTATGAATAACCCAACGGATTTTATCCGTCGTCCCCACTCTCTGCTAAATTCCAGTCTTCTGTTGGTGTCAGTGCATCTTCATGCCGGTTTACCATTTCAACTACACAGCAACCTGGAAAGTGGGTTTCAATTAGGATGCGTTGGGTTTCATCCGGTGATTTTGAGTAGCTTCCGTCGGGTTTCTTTACGGTTTCTCAAAAAGAATACAATTCATTTATCATAAGAAAAAACAAGTTAATCATTAGATACTAAATACATGAACTTATGAAGTCGTCATTTAGAGAGATGGATCCCGGCGTGTTCTGTTTAGCTAGGATTTTCCTTATCCAATTCGATTGTTCACAGGTTTCTATGTTGCCACAGAATTTGCGCCACCGTGTTGAGCGGCGATACTTGATATATTTTTTTGTATTCAGACTTAGCTTTCTTGTATAGTAACCAGTCTTCATCCATTTCATCATCACATTCATCATGGCCTTATTTACGGTATTTCTTACTTTCTTACGTTTCTTGTCTAGTTCTTTACCCCACCACGGCTGCTTTAGATCAGCATGTCTTGGTGGAGCGATTACTGGACACGATTCATGGTGCTATCGATCATGGCTTTAGTAACAGCTGCTACATGTTCTTCTAAGAGCGATTGATCTGCTGTGGTGTTAGTTCCCCCAATACCCGCGAGTGAAGACGTCGGTCTATTGAGGTATTTTGTTTTATCCGTCTTGGGGATTTCTCCATGGTGGTATAGCGGGGATATCGACCTATAGTACGCAGCAGATCCATATGTGGTCTGAGCATGAGACCTCTTTCGACACATGCCATTCCGTTATTAGTTTAGCTGCTCCTTCTGTTACAAGTGTGAGGACAATTATTGTGCGACAGCGTTTATTTATGAAGGTTGGTTCAGAACCAGTGTTTAAAATGGTTAGGTTAGTGCTAAATAAATATTCAACTAAAACCTTACCTCGTTCATTATGTGTTTCCATTCCCCAAAGGGGATGATGCACGTTGGAGCCCGTCCCGATCACAACCTCTAATCCGGCTCTCTCACAGAAATACACCAGCCTGACGAGGTCGTGAGGGTGAGGGGTGTCTTTCTCAGGCATGTAGACCGAGGCGACGACTAACCTTCCCTCCTGTGTGTTTTGTAATATTACGGCATACATATCTCTGGAACAGAAATCTGTTAATGGTTTTGCACAGATATCTTTAGTAGTATAAATACGCGCTCTAGGCTTGTCGTGCTCAGAGTTGTAGAATAACTTACCTTTTAGGTTGTTTAGGCCTTTAATTTTACCAGCCTCAACCCATGGCTCTTGGATTAGGGCTAAGGCCGTCCTTTTTGCCTCCAACCACTTGCGTAATTGAGCCAACGCTGTCCCACTGTGGTGGAGGTTGGACTGCACTAGGCCAGTTTTGAACGAAGGGCACGCCATCGTCGATCGCGTCATCCCCGTCCCCGCCCAAAAATAAGCTTGCCAGCTATCCCCGGTCTCATCGTCAGCCATCGAGTCGGAATTGGACGGCAAAACACAGTTGTCTTCGTCGCTCAGTTAGCTACCGCTGAGCTCAGTTTCCACTGGAGGCTTCGGCTCGGTTGTGCAGGCCGTTTTATCATAGGACTTGGCATCCAGTGATTTCGATATACCGGCAACCATGGCCACGGTATCCATGACTTTCGGGTCCTTTTCTGCATGTTTGCTAGGTGGGGAATCAACGAATTTTCCTCCGCGACCCTGGAATTTAAAGTATACCACCCCATATACACATGCGAGACGGCGCCCGGCTTTCATCAGGGTCGGGATATGATCCTTCGACACTGAAACAACGAGAAACCACCCGTCCATCTGTTTGTCCGCTTTGAGTAGCAGCCAGTCCTTGACGTTTACCCATCGGTTCTGGTACGCAAGCACACGACCAATGTCGCGTGAGTCCTTCCAGGCACCTTGGGCATCAGGGATAAGGATACCACACTCGATTCTTTGTAGTATCTCTTGACTGTTTCTTAATAGTCAGCGAGGTGTTGGATTTGAGGTCGAGGGTATTAATATTCCCCTTCAACCAGTCCAGAGCCTTCTGGTCATCGCACCACAGCTTTAGGACACCCTCCGTGTAAACGGTTTTGCCTCCAAAAACCGGGCCTGACGCATCAGGGTCCTGGTTACTTCAGGCCTCGCTGATCATCTTCCTCTGTATAGCTAAGAGGATGTCATCAGCTACCTCCTTTGTTATGTGATCTGAACGCGCACACGTTAAGACCACACTCAAATCTGTTTTAGCAGCAGAAGCGTAGCTTGTTCTTGCAGCCTTTGGTTGCTGTTCAAGTCGCACTTTTTTGTGCTCGCCTCTCGGCGCGGTGGACTCCTCCAGCGTCCTTTTGGCTGCTCTTTCCTTCTTTCCAGGACGATTGGCTGCTGTCTGGTTCCTGGCGGATTTCGTAGAACTAGTTCCGGCGACCGTGCCTACTGCTCGGGCTGGATTTTCAGCCTTTCCAGTTTCAGCACGGCTACTGGTTCCAGCCCCAACCACCGCTGTAGCAGTAGCTTGCCTAGCTCCCTGAGTGTTGCTCTTGGAAGCAGCGAGCGTGGCTCTTTTTCTGCGGCCTTTTTCTCGCTGCTTCTTATTCTTCTTTTTGACCTTCGCACCACTGCCTGCTGGGATAGACCCACCTGATGGCTTGTCAGGTCGGCATTTTGGGTGCCTCGCACTTCCCCTTACGGCTCACCACTTGCCAGGCAACAGAGAAAAAGTCATCCGTTCTTTGGGGCTCCGCAGGAGTTTTGCTACTCGCGGCCCCTTGCTCATTTTGATTTGACGCTTGGCCATTTTCCTATCTGTGGCTAGCAGATAACCACCGCCACCGTTTAGCTTGAAATCCGGACCAAAGAGGGCGTGTTGCCTCTCGACACTATATACCCCAGTGACGATCGGCTCAACCCTTCAGGACTCCTTCATCCCCGCATACGGCGCTACATCCTACTCATGAGGCAACCTATGGGAGGGTTTATGTGCAGCAGGGAACTTTGATAGACTGTAATGGATGAAGAGTGTGTGAAGTAGAAAACTATTAAAATAAATGATAATGACATCTTAAGCATAAATTTACCACCATCATCGTCATAATCATTATGTCAATAATTTGTTTACAAGAAACAAATTCTTTTCTGAATTGCAATAGGAGTAACTAGTAGGCACAAATAGGATACAGGCATTATCAGATCAGCCCCTGCCACTACTCCTCGCGCTGCCGGCCATACATCGCTAAGTACTACTGTAGCAGGATCGAGAGAAGTGTGTATTTACATTCTGCCCTACCACTCACATCACTTTCGACTATGGCAGACGTCCAAATTATTACAGCGTCCGCGTTGGTCTGCGCTGTGTCTTCTTGTAATACAAAATTATGTCAATAATTTAAAAAGATATCAAATTCAAAAGAAGAAAATTCGTCATTGTAGAAGATGGTGGATTATGGTTTTTATAGTTGAAATCTCATATAGATTTTAGATATCATTTAGATTCTGATTCCAGCAGTTCTAAAAACTTGATTGTAGTTTCGTTACTCTACTCGAAAGGCATTTTGGCAGATCGTACTTATTTAAAAACAAGACGGCACGCACATCCAGGTGCTTGGCGAGCAGAATGTGAACACTCACTGCCCTTCTTTTGACTTTCGCACGAAAAACCGACAATCGAGGGAGCGTCGGGCAGTAGCAGCGGCAGTGACAGCGCGAGCAGCCTGTTTACATACTGCCCCGCCCACTTCCCTGCCCTAAAAGACTGAATTGAAATGGGGCATTAGATCGGTTGTCTCAACTGCCTGCCTGCTAATGTATAATAGTAATAAAATGTAAGTCAGGTGACAGTCACATGACTTATATTGAATTTCAGCATTCTATCAGTATAAACAAATGTAAAAAGTCAGCTTATCTAACGCTGCTGAATACGATACCGAATGCTAAACACAGGACTCCACTAATTTTTGAGAGGGTTTTAGGGCAGAGAAATGTCCGCCATGCTATACCAATGCATGTGGCCTTCACATGTTTTTAAAATATTTTTTTTCTTATTTCTCAGACATGCTGGTTTTGTCATATTGTTTTCTATCATTGTCGAGCATGTGGTAAATCAGTATTTAAAATTGCAATTCAAAATTTCATACAAAGTAAGCCTCTGAATCCCATCTGGAACTAAAATTTTCATTAAAAAATTGTTGGTTTTTAGGTAAGGTTGTGTTGTGATATTTTTCTAAATTTCTAAAACTGAACTTTTCTATTTCTATGCAAATATGTTCCATTCTTCTTGAATATCTCTGTAGACTTAAGCTGCTGTATTATATCATATCAAATTAGACATGTGGTGACAGCATATACATCCATCACCCCTTTCTGTCTTTGTGAAGTATATAAGCATCTGTAAGAATATCTCTTTGATTTATGACAGAGGTAAAATATTTAGGCTGGCGACAGCAGATTAAAAGGTAATAGGCTTCTCATACAAGGTTATTTTCAAAGAGTAGCCAAACTTTAAACTTAATCAAATATATAATAACATACATAAATACTTACGGCTCCCATATGGGTAGGCATAGACTACGGACTTACATTTGGCACGATCCTGACATACCTCTCTCGCCTCCTTTACATCTGTATATCTATGCATACACACTTGTCGGTTAAGGGTACTCCTAATGTGGCCCATTTTCAAAATGTCGCCAATTTGGTACCGATGAACCTTCTTCTAGGGCGTCGCTTGTCAACTCTGCTGTTCATATCAATAAAAAAATTTGAAATGTGAATGACAGAGTCAAATATATAAATTATGATATATCGTTATTGTAGTTTTTTGAAATACTAGTAAATAAGGCTTCTATTTTATTTGAAACTAGCTATCCGATTTATAGATCTTGTGCCACCTACTATCTCCAATTGAGTTTTTAAACCTTACACTTAAATACTCCCTATCTAAATTGTTTCAGCAAGACTAACAGATAGCAATTGATTTTTATATATTAGATTACCCCAAATTGAATGTGATTTATGGGGTACAATGTTTCTGTTAAAAAAATCTGTTAAAAATATGCATTTCCATGCATTTTCAGTTTAAAAGATAAAAGGTGCAGAATGTTTGAGATATTTGTTAACTAATTTTTCTTCACCATTTGTCTATATTAATTCTGAATCTTTTCTGCAAATTTCGCCAGTTATTGCAAAATAACCCTGAAGTTTTTATATAATTTTTTTCTAAACATTACCCTGTACTGAATTTCTATTGTATCGAAGAGGCAGTTTACCATCATAAATTGTGTATGAACAAGCATCCATACCTGGAATAATTTTTAATATGCCACATAAATACTTGATTCATGCGGGAATCGAATCTGCGGCCCCCAGTGCTGCTACTCATAGCTAAGGCACTGCGCCATGTGCTGTTTTATATCTTCCTGACAGTTGCAAAACCTATGTACAGCTGTGGACTTTCATTGGCTTATAAAGAAGAATGAAACGAAAATGATGACATTTTTTGGAAGTAGTTTTGTTAAAAATTGTTCTGTAGAATGTTAATATTCAATGCAAACACAAAATTTTATGTAGCTCTGTAGCTCGCCGTAAACTTAAATAAATTATACAAATATCAATATTTTGTTTCAGAGTTAAATCTCAAGGGCAACAAACTGTCAGACAAACGACTCATGAAACTGGTTGACCAGTGCCGCACGAAACAAATCATAGACTACATTCGGGAACACTGTCCTAAAACAGACCAATCACAATCCACAGGCAAAGGTAAAGCTAAAAAAGGAAAGAAACAAGATGAGCCACCACCAGATGAAATCTGTGATCTTTGTCACTCGATGAAAATATTACATGTAGAAGATGACACAGTAAGAGTTAAGATTATTGAAACAGAAGTTGGAAATGTACGTCCGTATATACTCTGTTGTATTGTTAATGAAATCCATTTAACAGATGACTTGTTCAAAAAGTTTATTCAACTCCAAACTAAATTACATGACACAGTTTGTGATAAAAGAAATATTGCAACAATCGCAACTCATGATATGAGCAAGATTGCACCAGGTTGGTATAACTACTATTCTCTTTTTCTAAATCGACCCATAGTAGTCATTAATACAGTAGGACCTCGATAATCGAACACACAAAATTTACACACTGTTCGGATTAACGAGGTGTTAGGATTATAGTATGTATGTAGGTGTCTTAAAAGGCATTTTTTGAAATGAAGCATCGATTTTTATATTGAAATGTGATTACAAATTTTAATCAGTAATTAAGTACTATTACATGTGTTTACTCATTAAAAAAAAAAACATAAGTGCAGATAACATGCTTCTGAAGACAGATATTATATTACTCTTTTCGATATACCTTATATTATACTCACTAATTACAAAAAAATTTATATCAATTTTACCTATTATGAAGTTGAAGTTTGACCATTCTTCACTGCATGTTTATTCCATAGCATAGGCACACGACACCTTCATACCTTGTCGAACAAAACGCGTAAGCGACGCTGTTTTGGCGGCGTGTACGACTTTTTCTCGTCAGCATTGAGCTATAATCTATAATGCTTCCTATATAATTTTCTCCCGTGTTACATCTTATAAATTTGTCTATCTCTTTTTAGACTTTATAGACTTTCAAATTACAATGATGCTAAAGAAGTTTTCGCTTCAAAAATTTAGTACTTTGATGAGTGTTCTTAAATGCAAAAATGCAAGAAAATGTTTTATCTTATCAAAATTGCTGAAAAAAAATTATCTGCTTTCTGAAATTATCTACTTGAGCAGGGGAGAGGGGTCGTACAGATTATAGAAGCGTTCGGATTATTGTGGGTACAGGTTATCGAGGTTCTACTATATTATAGTAGACATTGGCCTCCATGGAAGTGGACATTTTTATTTTTATTATTAAAAAAAATATTATTCCTTTTTTAAAAACTCCAAGGTTTTCAGATAAAATATAGTCTCGATCACTCCTGTCATTGCTCTTTATTTGTTAGTAGTTTGATTTTCAAATTTTAAAAATTTGTTGTTCGAGTCTTAATAGCATGCAAATAGGCCGATCTGCCGATCGCTTCAATTTTATTTATAATAACTGTACTAGGTAGCCCGGCACGCAAAATACATGCTTAGATGTCAAGTTATGTTGACCTGTCCTGCGTTGATTGCGCTATAAGTTTCAAATTCACTCCCAGACCTGCCTGTATTTTTCCTCTTTTTTTTTCTAGATGATGTCTAGATTTATTTTTGTGATTTTTTTGACATTGATGCAACATAACCCGTATTGTGAATGAGTCATTGTGGTCAGCACTACCTACATATATGATTCTAACGTACCTATGAACTATCATCGCAGGAAAACAAATATATTGTGAAATATTGTGACCCAATCCAGCCAAGTTTTTCAGAAGTTCTATGATCACTAACAAACACCTACGATTATATATGTATGTATATATATATATAAAGATATTGCCCCAATCCTTATTTACTTTTATATATAGGCACGTATATATACATTATATTATGATTTTTTTATCCAGGTGACCTTGTATACACAGCAAAGCCTCCTAAAGTGCTAAAGCTAACACCATTATCAAGAGCTCGACCATACACAGGAGAACAGCTATTTCAGCAACTAACAGCAGAAGCAGAAGCACTGAGAAAGGAAAAGAAGAGAAATGTCTATTCTGGAATTCATAAGTGAGTATTGTATATAACACTAAGTGTTTTCTATTTTGATAACTTAACTGTAATTTTCAGTGCTGACTTACCACATGCTCGGCTGTTAAGGAAATGAATGCCTGCATGTCTGATGAATAAAACATTTCAAGGACATGTGGAAGTCGCTCTCTGGAAGGAACCCTTTCAGCAATAAGAGGAGTTTTTGCTCAGTTATGGTACATATACAGGGTTATTTTTCAATGAATGGGCAAATTCATAGAATACTATAATACACAATAGAACGGCTCTCAACCTTATTTAATACGAGGATTGGCGTCAGCGGGAGCACACATACAAGCAATTACGTCGTATTATCATTTATCACTACTACAAACACATTTTAGACTTTTGATTAATGCTTTTGACACATAAATATTTCTTTATTTTTGTTTCTAATATTCACGAAATATAAATAGTTTCGAGTTACTGGTTGCAGAATATATCTTGTTTATTTAAATTCCATTTCCCGCTGTTCTTTCGAACCGTAATTATTGCACAATTTGCCATTTTTTAAATAATTTGCATGCAGCGACGCTTGACACGAAAATGGGAAATGATTGATTGTGTTGACATTTATATGTGTGAGTTGACATGTTAGTGACTACATGGGCTCCGACCACTCCCCCGTTTTATTATGTATGTATTATAATATTCTATGGGCAAATTTGTGGAGAAAAATTAATAAAACAAAAATCTCAAATGTTCTGTCCTCATTATCTTTTAAATTCGAAATGCGTGGTAATACATTATTTTAACTGATTTTACTGTGCACACACATATTCGTAAGGGTTGATCGGTAGGCAAAAACATTGTTGCCCATAAATCACATTCAATTTGAGATAATTTCAAATAAAAGTTGAAGTCTTATTTACACGTAATTTCACCAGCTGCGGTAATGCTATCGTTATTAATATATTTTGATTAAAAATTGGTTACTCTTTGAAAAATAGCCCTATATCGGCTGTAACTTTACTACATATATAATAACATCGCATAATTACTTTAATAACACAAAATATACAGAGTAACAAATTGGGGAGACTCATTTGCCTAGCCTATAACCCCTATAGGAATGTCGAAAGACTTTAGCTTCATGTAAAGAAAACAACAAAATGTCCAGATCCAGAAAATCCTTTTGTTTTTTACTCTGTTCTTAGTTCCATAGTATGTTAATGATTGGGTAATTGAGGTATGTATTGAAATTGGCAAAATATTTGTTACTGCGCATCAAAAATTTGCTTCTAAATATAAATCTCCCCTTAGAACTCATACAGAGCCACAAATACTCCTATTTTTCACAAGGGCGTTTAGGGAGGAGGTAATCTTACACATTTGTTAAATCGAACCTGTTTTTAAAAACTTCTGTCCATACATTATCATCAATTCACCAAACTGTATGTCAAGGCTATTGATGACATTTCATCTTACTAATTATATGTTACTTAGTTCTACTGTAGATGTTCTCATTAGGGAATTCTAAAACACTAGCAATAAGCCCTCTCCATAACTTGCGTAGAGACTGAGCTTCCTCATAACGATAACTGAGCAAAATACAACAACACACTCGTAAGCATAACTGAGCAAAATAATGTCTCAGTCAACACATACACATACATATGTAAGTAATAAATAAATTAAAAATAATTGATTTAAATAAATAAATATATTTCTTGATTTCAGGTTTTTATACTTATTGGAAGGAAAACCAAAGTACCCATGTTTAGAAGATGCGAGCGGAAAAGTGATCAGTTTCCCTCCAATCACTAATTCAGAAGATACTAAGGTAATTACAGTTGTATTTTATAGCCACTGTTGGCCCAGCGGGCCTTGTTCTTCCCCTTCCGAAATGAGGTGTGATGAATTACACTCTGAATTCAATTGGGACTTTACAGTGTAAACATAATACTCAAGTTATAATAAATCATATAGTTTTTCTGATTGTGTCATCATAAACAAATTGTATTGTCCCTGTAATTGTTCCATTTAAATTTATTTAATCGGATATTTGTCAGGTTAAAGTGCATAAATACAACTAATATTTCTTTCTGATATATTAGTTGTATTTATATCGATAATCTAATTAATATAAATATAATTAATAAAATTAAATTGATAAACCAAAATACGGAGCTTCCTAAAAATAGAAGAATAAAAAAATGTGTAATAAATTAAATAATGCAGCAATGAGGCATTGTTTGTGCATATACTATACATCAAAGATTTAAATAGTTAGATGCGCCTTCACCTTGAAAAACTGTTGCATTATTTTTGAATGTGTGCGTTTACAAGACGCTGATGCGCGCACACTAATGCGTGCGCAATACGGTCAGCGTCATCTCTAATTATCTTGCGGAAATTTTGTATACTACTTTCTGTCTACCACGGCATTTCCGTCTGTTTATGCCTATTTATAGATGATCCCTTTGTAAACCGCTTCCTTGGTACATCCGAGTATCTAATAAAATTTTGTGTATACTGCTTTCTCTGTCACACAATTTCCGTTTGCGCGTAAATATTTCGTGGTATTTTCTGACATCGGAATTAAATAAATTCAATATTTAATAAAATATAAATACGAGTGAAATGTTACACCTTGGGCTTTCTTTGTGTTTCTAGAATTATTATTGCACTTTCAAAAGCCGCACGATGGCATTCTGAGTATTTTTTTGGTGAAATCAGCGCGTTAGTTCAAATGTGCAACATCTGCATGTCACCGCGCACAAATGAGCACTGATTGCGAACGAGTGAGCTCACTTGTTTGAGAGTAAACACATTTCTTATAGGTCATACTATGGCAAGGGCGCATCTAACTATTTAAATCTTTTCTATACATACACTAAAAAACGAAAATTACTTTCATATAAAACGCAACTTTACAATGATGACATTGTACCATCTACGTAACAAATAAGTACGGCTGAGTTCCAACTAGCGACATCTATAAGAATTTTAGCCGTCATTTATGGTGCTCAACCTTAGCTGTGACTCACCACACACAGTGCAGATAATTTAGATTTATCGTTAAGTATCTGTAAGCACCAACATATTATATCAAAGTTGGTAACAATATTATCTGCTTGTACACATATATCTACTGATTTTATCTACAGAAACAAATGTGGCATAGAATTTCACCTGCAGATAAATATAGGTACTGCTCCATGTAATGATAGAATTACTTAGTCCATGGTGTATCATAAAACATATTGTGTTAAAACAATATGGGTACTCTCCTCACCTATATCCTTCTTTGTTCGTATCAGGCATGTTTGATATGGAAACACTGAAATTTAGGAGGGTTACGCTTATGCTAACACACTATCTCTCTATACTGTATCACAAGATCGATAGTCCGCAGATACTAGAGAGTGTGTCCCTGAAAAAAATCGATTCAAGTCCCCCGGTCTTTTTTAAGCTTTATATGACAAAAAATTCTTTGCCTTCTAGTAAATAGTAAATGCTAATGCAATATGTGTATCAAAATCAGAATCTGAATCCTATTACCAAGCTATCTAGCAAATCTAGAAGCAATATACGCCAACTCACACTGTATTAATAAAACAATCCTGTACAAAAACCACGTCTAGTAAGTTTAAAGGATTTCGAGTGAATGTATCATTTAGTATATTATGATATCTGCGTAGTGTGTTATACTTTCAGATAATTACGTTTTTACATGCTTATAAAATGTTATTGTATCCGTGTAGTCTGACTCGCTTCAGTGTAATTGAACAATCTACATAAAATATATTTTTCCAGATGTCGAGTGCTACAAAGACGATGTTTGTGGAAGTGACATCACATGCGTCGCTTTCCGCCTGCAAGAACGTTATGGATAAATTGCTACAAGAATGCCTTCTGCTTGGTATAGCAGACGGGCCAGATTCCGATAGTGCTTATCACACACTTACAGTACAACAGGTAAATTGCTGATTGTTTTCAATTATTTTTTAATGTTTTAGGTAAAGTCCAAGTGAAAGCTTTTTAGAGGCTAAGTAAAGTAAATATAAACTGGTGTACACATCATTGTGAAGTTAACATGTTATGTGGGCCACAATTAAAAAAAAACTGATATGAGATTAGTGTGAGTTCTGTCATTATATTATCTGTAAAGGTTGGATCTCTATAATATATGTATTTGTTGTGTGGGTAGAATCCATCACGCTATTTCTTCCTGCGGGTATCACTAATTAAAACGACGAGTCAGCGGTGGACTATTATGGGCTGATAAATTTATATTAGGCATTTTTTCAATATGGCATTTGGCAGTCATGGCATAGATATTCATTTATGCTATGAGTGCCAAGTGGCAGTGTAAGAATATCCACTACCCTCGTTATCCCGTGGGTGTAGTAAGAGGTGACAGAAGGAAAAAAAAACTAAAGGCAGTGTCTTTCTAATAACAAATAAAAAAACTCACTTGTCGACCCACTTGCCAAGCGTGGCAACTATGGCAAATATCCCCTTATGAGGCAATCTAAGGGGGAGGCCTATGTTTAGCAGTGTACTTCAGTAGGTCGTAACAGTGTAACAACTTATTTTATTGATATTAGGTAATGAAATAAAAAAAAATTACACATTAACGTTTTATATTTTTTGTTTGTAAAAATCAACTTGAATAATGAATAAACTGTGGGCTCAGTAAATATCTGTATTGATAAATATTGGAGCTAATGTGTATACGTCGCTCTACTATTGTACTAGTCGTTCACTTCAAGAATGCCGTTACCTCCCGCCGCGCCCCCTCATTCCGCGCCTCAAGCGTCGCCCTTTT
>DWHP01001499.1:0-16005 GCA_018247895.1 Parnassius honrathi
GCTGAATGAGCTAAAGGCCATACCGCAAATAGCCTATGAAAAATGTATGGAAGACTGGGTGAAGCGTTGGAGATGTTATATTGCAAGCGATGGGGCCTACTTTGAAGGCGATAAAATAAATTTAGATGAATTATTTGTATTTTTTGTTTTATTGACAAATTCCAGATATTTAGTACACAGAAGGTACAAACCTTAAACACTCCTCCATAAGAATTTTTATTGTATAAAATTCAGGAAAAAATAAATCTTACGACTCCATTAAAGTCACACTTGAATGTTATACTGTGATTTATAACATTATAATATTAATCTTTATATCATGTTTCTAAATCACACGCAGCGGATATATACGTGACCAAAGAAATAATAAATAATGGAGATTTTTCCAAGTATGACCCACAACCAATGCTGCAACATTTACGAGTCAAACTTAGCATATTGGAGACATCATTTTCCGGATACTTTGGGTGCAGCACCGAATCTATGGAACAGGAAAGTAACTTTATTGCATCTTAATTGAAAGCATTAAATTCATCCATTTTTGTTTCAAAACACATCACTGATACACTGCACTGGCAGGATAACTCTGTCAGCATTCTAGAAGCATAGTTCATAAAATATAAAATAAAAACAAACCCCAGGTCCTGCAAAACATGTTTTTTTTTACATAAGTAGCAAATGTTTAAATCTTCAAAATAAGACATATCTGAACTTTGTTCATACTGGGCCCAAGCTTGTATGAAATCAAGTTCATCTCCTTTATTTCCTTAAACATTAAACGTTCACGAATGTTTCATTTTAAAAGCCTTTCGACTATGCTGTAAAACTCCAGTGGTTTACAACATCGTTACCGTTAATTTTATAGCGGAATCGTTTCAAGAATTATCTACTCTTGGCTACACAATCGAAACAATATTTTACTCCCATCTTTGTATCTGTAAGAATTTATATTCCCGTAAAAAAACTTAGGTTATGAAGTTAATCTTAGGTTACCTCGCTAGGCACACGCATCTTTTTATTTTTGAGATGGATATGGAGCAATGAGTCTGCCGCGCTATAAGTGCATATTGGTGGACTCTACTCTCATTATCAGATTCGCCGTGGACAATGCGGACGGACATGGCTGAAGCGCCCGCGTTGTACCCGATCTAAATGCACGACGTTTTTGTCTGTTACTATCTTAAATGTATAGCTAATTTCAAGCGCATCTAATTATTTACTAATTAAATTAAAGCAATTGAAAACCATACTCCCCGCCCCAGCGCACACGCACACACAGTAGGAATTTCTCCAGTAATGTGGAGGCCACAGTCATAAATTTCACATGAAAAAACAACCATATTCGGCACAATTATCTGTAAATACTTGTTTCGTGTGGAAATCAAAGGTGCGACCCGCAAAGCACGCAGCTATATTCTAAACCACTGTGCTACCGAGCTTTCAATGACAAAAATGACATATTTGCCGATTTTGTTTTGTCGTCGCTATTCCAGTAAGAGGATGACTTTTAAAGTGTCAGTAAATGTTTAACCGATATTTAATAAACAAAAAAATCTATTGCGATGATGATTCCATACAATCCAAATAATTGAACTGCTGAATAATTGAATTGGAATTGATTCATCTATACATATAAATAAAATTGAAGTGTCCGTCTGTAATATCGAAATATTTGTCAGTATATTGAGCTGAGAGGGTTATTTACATCATTAGGAGATGAATAACCATTTTTGAAATATTTTCTGTCTGTCCGTATGTCCGGGCTAAGCCTCAGAATGGCAGAACCGATTGTAATGAAACCTCGCGATTACGAGACTAGAGCAATTCCACTTATTTTATCCCAGAAACTTGGATACTTTTCTTGAAAAAAAAAACAAATAGTGATATAATAAATGGTCCTTGATCATCTCAAACCTAAATGACGTCACTTTATTATCTTTTCTTTGCGTGTACAAGCATCCATAGGTAATCCATCAATCCATTTGGCCCACTTTATGTCGTAAGAGGCAACTGTGGGAAAGATGGCTTCCTTTCCTTAAAATAAACAGATTGGAACCTGGACGCAGAGCCAAGCGTGACTAATCAGCCAGATCTGCCGTAGAAACAAGAAACAGAAATGCTGCGTCCATTTAGAAATCTTAGGACTTTACCTATCTATAAAACATTTTCGTACTATATTGAGCATTGAAGTACTTCTTCCATGCTATTTTATATCAAAGACTATTAGACAAATTTATTAATGTCTGCATCGGGAAACGAAATTTTTTACTTGATTTCTCCTAAAATAAATACATATGACTTAAAAGATAGTTTTGTCACTTGGACATATAAAGTCCACCAAAAATCTTTGAAGCAGCTGAAAGAACTTTATTATTGAACTTTACCTTTTTTTATAAAGATTATGCATAAAACCGAACTTAACACTTTTTTACTACTTCGCACGAGTGATTCTTTAATGCAAAATCTAACATAAAACCTAATTAAATAATAACAAGAGATTTTATTCAGCATATTTTATAAACAAATCTCACCTTCGCGTTTTACAAAGAAACGGGTAATCATTTTTGTTAACTCTGAAAAATAAGGTAAAATGCTTCAAGAAGCCCCTTTTTTACGATATGTCACGTTTTGTTTATGATTTGGCCTTATATAGGTAAATTGATTGTACTCGTAAGAGTAGACTTTCCTATACAGGCAGCTTCATATATTATTTGGTCGTTTTAAAATTTCAAAGTACGCGAGCGATTTTTTGCAGAATTCTATCCACGATTCTATCACGAACCCTAGGGTTAAGAAAAATGTCGCGTGGGAACCTGCATGTCTGAGAAATTAATACGCCAGCAAAACACTTCTTTTCGGTTGGCCTCCATAATTTGATAAATTATACTAAACGTCATCAATCACAAGGTACGGAGCCAGGTACGAAAATGTCGCTTTGAACTTGACTTTCATTACTAATCATAAAACATTTAGTAATGAAAGTCAAGTTCAAGCAAATAAGTTTAATCCTATACAATTGTTGCGTGCCATGATTGGTGCCTGGTACATGGCGGGTTATTATTATATTAAACATCTAGTATCGAGGGTAGTATGGAGTATCATAACTAGGAGAGCTTTCTAGAAAATTCAATGCTAGAACTTTCGACATTCTACTCGAACATTCTAGATGTTTTCAGTAGAAGTCAATAGGTCAGTCGGTGATAAAAATGACGATTTTTGGACGTTAATATCTAAATAACCGTGTGAGATGTGTTTATGAAATTTGGACCACATATGTATCTCGCAAGTTTCAATATATGAGCTCTCAATATATGAGCAATTTGACACGTTTAATGTGAAATAGTTTTTGAGTTAGAGGGGGTTAAAAGTGGCTCCAAATGGTTCGTGTAATATTACACGCGGTGCTGCTCGCCATTTTGTTTGAACTTGGCCTGACACGCTACCGCGTGTCTAGATGCTAGAACTTTCGACATTCTACTCGAACATTCTAGATGTTTTCAGTAGAAAAGGCCCTATATAAAGGCGTTAAGGACCATGACCTGGGCAGTATTGAATTGCCTATACAAGTGAAGACTTCGGAGCGAAATAGAGTGTGTAACTACACTTACCTACCTATGTAGCTAATACACTTAGTATAGTACCTATGTAACTGAATTGTGAGCAGTAACGATCGGGCCGGCACTGTTGTTACACGTGTAATAAATTGTAATTAAACGCTATCTCTTATAAGGACTTATTTCATTTCCAACACACTACACAGACATTAGTTAAAAGTGAATTAAGAATGTTAAGTGTGATTAATGATTAGTATGTTTTAAGTTTTAATTGATGTTCGGCAATTAAAGTGACAATTTTGGTTATTCAATCGGCAGTTTTTATTGTCACGAGCCATAAGCTCGTAACACTATTATAGTTAGTTAGTGTTAGTGTTACGCAGACTGGTTTCCGAAACTTCACGACTCATCGAAAAACTCTAATAATTTTCTGATATCGCCAAAGATCCAGGGTGGCGACTCCATTACGCGTAAGTACCTAGCCTTGTAGCAGGCGGCCACAGATCACTCAGTAGGACGTAAGCAGCCATCTCTTCGCTCTCCATGTAGGCTCTGCACAGAGTATTGTTCGTGACACTTAAAACAAACAGATGTTTATTAAACGAGTACCTAGTCAGAGCGTTTGAGATAGTCCGAATTAGTGATTTGTTCAATCAATGTAGTTTTTCGTGGGCCATCTCACCTGAGATCTTATAAATTCAAATGGAATTGGGATAATACGTTCTGGTCCAAATGCCCTAGGTGCTAAGCTCCCTTAGACTATATCACCTGCGGAATCATCGCCTCTAAAACCACTTTTGCGTTTCATCTACTGAAGATTGATGTTATTTGCTTTATCTAACTTGTTAAGGAATTTGAAGCATTCATGGGTTGGCCCCGATACCATATCATTATTATCAAAGACATGTAAAATCATTCTACTCTCAGAGAGTATTCGACCGTATCTTTATTTCTTTGGCCGCGATAAATGATGCTGTTGTTGCTCGCATTTATAATAACCGCTCGCGCCCAAGGATATAACAACAGATTCCTAACTACCAATAATGTCTTTTTATTCCATCTTCTCTGGTGTCCGTCAGAGGCAGATCCCAGCCATGGTTTGGTTGCACCTGCGAAATAGCATCACGCTACAAGCAGAAGTTGTACCGGGTATGGGCTGATGAATCAATGTCTCGGGATGTAAACACCAGTGCTCTTAAAAAGAAATATGATTACGCCTCTTGGTCCTTCAAAAGATTCATTGCCAAGACAAGGTCATATCTCATAGGCAGAATTGGCGACAACCTGGTTCACCTTTCTTCGGGAACCCGTGCACTCCATCTCTTGCCAAGGTTGTCCAAGGGAATTTCTGTAAGGCATTACTTACGTGTACTATCCACGAATCCACGATGCCATTACGAATACCAGCCTAAAATGGCAGCTTAATACTGCTATTTTAGGCTGTGTGTGAGTGTATAGAACCGAAGACCCATTTTACTGGAATTCAGGCATCCGTCTGAGTCCTTTAATTAATTCCACCCTCCATGGTGGCACTACTCCAGAGGCATGGAGCAAAAGTGGTTTTGTTCTTCAAGAAAGGCGACAACGCGCTTTTGAAGAACTACAGACCGATTTCCCTTCCGAGTCGCGTCTACGTGCAGTTTTCGAGAGTCATTATGAATCGTCTCGCAAGCAAACTCGATGACTTCCAGCCTCCCGAATAAGCCTGTTTCCGAAAAGGCTTCAGTACCATAGACCACATACATACCCAACGGCAAATTTTACAGAAAACCGAAGAGTACAATCTGCCACTTTGCCTGGCGTATCTGTACTATGAGAAAACCTTTGATTCCGCCAGTACTTGGGCGGTGCTGTAGTTTCTTTGGCAGTACCAAATTGACTGTTGGTATATTGAAGTGCTGAAGTGTTTGTATAGTAGGGCTAAGATGGCTATCCGAGTACCGAACCAGAGTACGAAACCTATCCTACTGCAGAGAGGTGTAAGACAGAGTGACGTTATATTCCCGAAACTCTTCACCACTGCACTGAAAGACGTTTTCAAACTACGGAAAGAATACGGTGTTCACATAATTGGCGAGTATATCACTCACTGCATCTGTATTTTGATTCTCAATCGAATGAATGGTTAAATGTAGATGTCTATGGCCTGCAGCATCCACTAACCATCAGGAGAACTATGTACTCGTTTGTCACCCTAATTCAATAAAAAAAACTTCTATCTCCGCACAGGGAGGACGACGCCATTGGCCCACGCCGCAAAAAAGAAAGCCGATCATGTAGGTTCCCTTTTTGCATTCAACTCAACTCTCTATGACGGGGTGAGCTCACCGTCAACCATCCCGCAGTATAAATGCTCTATGCCTGATGTACGATTCGTACAATACGCAAAGCACTCCTGTTTTTAGATATCCACAAGTTGAGGAATCTGACGGAATCCCCTCAATTGTGCTAATAATATAAGAGCTGCGTGGGAGTCGGCACCGGTTTTAACGTGTCTTTTCCGGTCGAGTTTGGCACAAAGCGCTTCTTTCGAAACTTCCATATTAAAGGCTTCCAGAGAAATTGCGCAATTAGGTCACCAGTTTTCTCGCTGATCAGAGTTCACAACGACCCTGCCTTGCGGATGGTGAATGCTTCGATTACAAGCCTATCCATGCCGATGTTCCACAAGGATGTGTGCTATCACCTACGCTGTTCCTTCTGCATATCAATTATATGTTGCATTCATTGCTATGCTGATGACAACACAGGCGATGATTTTTATAGCGACTATACCAATATTTCTTGGAATCACGTCATCAAGTACCGGAACAAACTTATGTCTGAATTAGAGACGTTATTGAACAAACTCACGGATTACGGACCACTAAATCTAGTCCAGTTTAGCCCTCAGTAACACAGATTTGCGCTTTTAATGCTAAAAAACGCTTTTGTCGTATCTCTTTAAATTCAGGGCACTACCCTTGCTGCCTCAGTTAGCATCGGAATACTTGGCGTCGACATATCGAATAATGTGCAGATTTGTGGTCACTTAGAAGGGAAAGCTAAATTGGCCTCTAAAAAAAAGCTTAGCGAGCCGCATGCTAGTCTTCCCCCTATACTGTAAAATTATTTTTCAAGTAGTAGTATCAGCGTAAATTAGCAGCTTAATGCTACTATTTTTTATATGGTGAGTGTAAAGAACCGCAAACCCGTTTTAATGAAATCGAGGCATTCCATCTTAGTCCTCAGGGGTGACAATGCATCTGCATTTTGATTTATAATCAGGGTTAAATGGTAATGTGGATGGTGTCTTGGTTGTCACCCCTTTTCTATTATGAAATATGTAAATATTAAAATTGTGCTGCCCAATATTAAGGGCAAGAATAACTACTGTTTATAACAAGCAATCCCGTTTGTCACACTTCTTCTATAAAAAAAATGTTGTACAATTATTATTCTTACGCCATTTTCTTAAATTGTTTTATCATAATAATCTGAGGTCTGAAGAGAGGGGGAAAACACGATAATCCTCAAATCTGGCAACTTTATCAATCAGCAGGAGGGCAACTATTGAGACAACCAAGGAGGTGTCGGATTTATCGACCACATGTCTCTCGTTTACAACGTTGTAAATATTGTCAATATGTCGACAAGGGTTTTATATCATATACTCAGAATCACCAAACAGTATTCCTTAAACGTCATACAAGTTTACGCACTAACCTCGGCATATCCCAATAAGGAAGTGGAGATAATGTACGAGGAATTCTCTAGAGACATACATTCCTCCAAACTCACTATACTGTATTAAAGGGAGACTTCAACGTAAAACTAGGCACAGGAGAGACCAGTGAGCTGAAGCTAGAGAAATAATATATAAGGAGTAGAGCAATAGAACCCAAAGGGCTAGCAGCTAGCCGAATTTGTGTCGGAAGAGGGAATCCTAATAATGAGCTATTTTTTCTAGAAGCGATCCCACAGGAGGTGGACCTGTTCGAGCCCCTACGGTTCGAAAAAAAATGAGATTGACTATGACGACTAGTCGACAACTGTTCTGTGATGTCTCAGTTATCATAATAAGGGTGACAACTGGCAGCGGTTAACGAATGAATCAAGAGGCAAACTAAATCTAAACAAACACTAAACGTTGAGTTGGAGAGGTCTCGTCTAATGAAGTCAATGCTTTGTTCCCCTTCTGCTCTAATCCAAAGTCCTGAAAATTTTCAGGTAGAGTTACAAAACCGTTTAAAGTGTCTAGAAGACTGCAAAGCAGTGGACGATATGAATGGCAATTTAGCGGAAACTGTACAGGCAGTCGGAGCTAAGTTCTGTAAGACTCGTTGCTGATAAACACAAAAACTCCCCGATCACACTCTTAATCTCATGGACTTACGACGGGAATTAAAACTGCCTAAACTCTTCACCGCTGCATTGGAAGATGTCTTCAAGCTACTGGACTGGAAAGGATACAGTACTAACATCAATAGTGGGTCCATCACTCACCTTCGATTGGCCGACGATATATTCCTTATGGCAGAATCGCTGAAGGACTACATATAAAGCACTATGCTCAATGACCTCAGTAGTGTCTTCCAACGGATAGGTCTTAAGATGAACATGGACAAAAAAAGTCACGTGTAATATCCATGTCACACCTATTCCTGTAGTTCTTGGAATCACTAAACTCGAAGTTGTTGACGAGCATCTTCACATGGGACAAATAGTCTTACTGAGTAGTCCTACTAGTAGGTCCAACTTCAACCGAGTGGTCGATCGACGGGTTCAACTTGGCTGGGTAGCGTTTATGAAATTACGACACATCTTTTCATTAAGCATACCTCAAAACCTCAAAACTTGATTGTACAACCAGTGCGTATCGCCTGTGATGACCTATGGATCTGAGATGTGGTTCACTGCTAGCTATATGAGGACTCTCAAGGTAACTCAACAAGCTACGGAGAGGGCTATGCTCAGGGTTTCTTTGCGTGATAAACGTAGAAATATGAATATCCGCAGTAGAACTAGAGTAACCGACATGGCCCAACGCATTATTAAGTTGAAGGGCAATGAGCCGGCTGTATAGCTCGAAGAACCGACAAACAATGGGGAAAAAATGTTCTCGGGTAGCAGCCGGAAGGTAAAGCTTAGGGCGATCCCCCCCCCCCCCCCCCCCCCCCCCCCCCCACGAGCTGCAGGGACGACGTGGTAATAAGTGCAGGAAGTCGATAGATGCAGGTGGCTCAGAACCGTGCTATGTGGCATCCCTTAGGGGAGGGCTATGTTCTGTAGTGGATTTGTGAAGGGCTTTAATGATGATGATGATGAATAGTAGTATAGATTTTTTATTATTGAACTTCTTAATTTAGTCAAATAATAAACATTCAAGAATTTTAAATTTTAAAAGCCTTTTTACGTCACTACGTAAAGCTCCACTGGTCTACAACATCGTTACTGTGAGTTTCATAGCGAAATCGTTTCAAGAATGATCTACTCTAGGCTACATAATCGAAGCAATATCTTTCTCCTTCCTTTGTCTGTAATAGCTATAGGAATTTATACCTATAGTATTACAATAACCATATAGTTACCATAAATAAAAGTATTAAAAGGTATATAGCATGCTATAACGTCCCCTCAGCTTCCCTAATTCACTCATTGTTCTGTAACTCACAAAAATAAAAGGAATAGTTTTGAGAGAGTTACGAATCAATGAGACCGCCGCGCTGCTCTAGTACGTAATGACGTTTTTTACATATCCTAGAAGTATTTAATTTTTATAGGTGATTAGTCGTTATGTTATTTCACTTAAAATCTCTCCTAAGCTTTTGACTATGTAAAGCGCAATTCAGTAATCGCAAACAGAAACATTATGTCATTCGTAGCTTCCTATTATTAGACTTAGTCCGCTTCTAAATAAAGGCCTTTCCAATAAATTGCCGCTCATTGGAGAATATTTGCCATAGATGCCGCAACCGCAGTTTTTTATTATTTTGGGTTGCTGTCAGAAAAATGATGATGTTTTCTACTTTCAATTTCTACCCTCTGTTGTCTCTTACTACAAAAAATTGTACATTCTCTTACGCCACCACTACATTGGGTCTTTTTTTATTTGTGTAAAAATTGTTTATTGTTCACGTTTTAGCATTCTTGCGATATAGTTGTCGCAAGTCTTTAGACCTATCCCACCTCTTATTATCTCAGAAGTGTAACTTAAGTACCCGAGTCCGATGTAAAGCAAATTAAGGCTAGGGCAAGTGAGCGCCTCTGTCTTAACTTTTAACTCTTGATTTGAATGCCTATTACTGTGATGGCGTTGAATATCACTAAATTTCAATATTAAGTTAAGTGAATTAATATACAAGAATAAGCAATGCAAGAATATATAATATATATAATATTGAAGTATTAGCCTTTTTACGGTGAGAGTTATATTTTTATATAGATAAAGGTCCAATATATAAAGAAAAAGCGTCACAGTTGGTCCGTAAAAACTACCGTGGTATAAGCTTGCTAGTATTGTGGGTAAACTGTATGCTAAAGTCTTAATTAAAAGGATTACGAAAGTAACTCATGAAAAAATTTGGGATGTGCAAGCGGGATTTAGAAAGGGATTCGGGTGTACCGATCAAGTCTTTTCCATGCGCATGATTACGGAGAAGTTTTTGGCCAAAACCAGAAACCGAACTGAGAACTGAGCAGTCGACTGCTTGCTTGGCGATGTGCCACGAGGCATTGTTGTGGTAAAGGAGGATCCTACTATGACTAAGCTTGAACGAATCTGCTGATAAGTCATTTTTTTGTCAGTCTATATGTTATCTTCAGTCGCCGCCATAGAAGGCCGTCGTTCACGCAGATCCTCGGTAAGATTAGTGCGACCACGCTTAAACACATTAAACCTGTTGTAAACAGTGGCACGGGATGAAGCTTCATCATGAACGGCCAGTCGAAATCTATCATAACTTTCTTGTTGATTTAAATTACATCGAAAGTCATGTAAAATCATTGTACGAAAGTTTTCTCAGGTTAAATTCATGCTTACGTGACACAGACAATATTCAATTTGCCAACAAATCGTAAACAAATGACAAATTAATAAAAAGTACAAAATTATATTGGCAAAGAGTTACATTTTCAAAGCTTGAACTTATTTTTTTATTATATCGTTTACAAGAGGCCGGTACTAAAAACTTTCAATGTCGCCCTCGTAGTGGCTTCGATTACCCAAGGGTCAATATTTTCCATCACATACAAGACTTTTCCGTCACAAGACACAAACGATGTTAAACACCTGAAGAGGATTGTGAAGCTGAAAATATTCGTAAAAAAGCGATAATGTTTTCCCCCTCGTAAACATAGTCTAATTTTCATATTATCTGGAAATATTGTAGATAAAGTACGATATCAGTTGATAGCATCTAAATGTCTATATTTTTGACTTAAAAACTTCCTCGAGTGTTTTTTTTTTAAATAACTCAACTGATTTACTAGAAAAGAACGTACAGACGTTCTTAACGAATTACTGCTACTGAATCGTTTTGTAAAAGTTTAGGTGGGGTGGGGGTGAAAACGTTTCAAAAAAATAAATATTTCAAAACGAAAATGTAGACAAATGCTTAGAAGACTTATAACTCTCTCTATCGCACGATACGGCGATACGCAGCCAAATTTCACAATACGAGAGCAACCCAGTTTCGATCCCCGTCAGCACCAATTAAATTGTAAATTGCCATCTTAAGTGCTAATTTAACACGTACTCGGCAGTGAAAGAAAACTTTGTGAGGAAACCTGCATGCCAAAATATTAAAAAAATGTTTCGAAACATGTGCAGACCGCCGATCTGAATTTAAGCAGCGTAGCGGAAATTCATTCATCCCTAAAACCCTCTCAGAAATGAAAGGAGGCCTGTGCTAAGCAGTGGAACGTGTAATATAGACTGTGAGTTAAACTATTTGAAATGAGATTAAGTTTCGTTTTTTTTTTTTAGTGGCAGAGGAGGCAAACTAGCACACTGTTCACATTTTGGTTAGCGTTCACCTTCGCTCTGATTATCCGCAACACTAAAGGAATTGCAGCGTTGCCAGCTTTATAGAAAAGTTTTGTATACAGGACAATCAACTTTTAGATATTTTAAGGCTTTATACTCATACTGTAATTTTATGTATAGCCCTAACGAAATCACTTTTTGATTAAAGTCGATCTCTTAACATAGATTTTTATTCGTTGTACAAAAATATTTCCGTTTAACAAAGTGATATGATTTAGTGTACGTATATTAAAAAACTTAAACAGCATTGTATTCAGACTGTTTGCATTCAGATTATAAACCAATATATAAAAAAGTAATGTTTGTTTGTTCATATTTTATGTACTGCCGTGCCGTTCATCAGATTGCGCTAAAACTTTGTCAAGTATATACTCGCAGTATTAACTTACGATTGTATCTTAGCGACGGTGGTATCGTTACACGCATATCGTACCGACAAATTTATTCGAAATACATATTATTTCATTCAATTTCAATAAATGTATTATCATATCTAATTAGATAATATAATACTTCCAAATTAAAAACGATATTTCCACAATTATTTCTTCTGCAGCAGCAATGCTCCGAGTACCAACCACTAGGGTCGTTAAAAATACTACTGAATTGCAGTAAATGTAATTGATAGAATCAGGTGTTACTTTGCGGAAATTCATTATAATAAAGTAATGTAGTACATCGCCCGAGGATGCCTCGTGTGGCGAAACACGGGTCGTATTATCGTCGATGGTGTGTTTTTCCTGGAATAGTGGTGTTGGAAGTAGTGGTGTTGGGAGTAGTGGTGAGGCGACTAGTGGTGACGGAACTAGTGCATGCAATTGAGGGAGGACGAGAGGTGTTCTTCAATTCAGGTAAGACACATCATTGTATTTAATTGAGCGGATGGTTGCGAATTAATTTCAATATCTTTATTGCAGTAAATGTGTTAAAATTGAGAAAACACTGCAAATTTCAGCGATTTATTTAAATATCTTTAAATAAAAATAAATGTTTTAAATAAATTATTCCCCGTTACCTAAATGACTGCTTGGTGTTCGTTACCTCGCCTCGTGATCGTCTTCTTTGTACCACTGACAATATTTCTCTCCGTACTCCAGTACGGTACGGTATCTATCCTGTTTCCTCAAGAAATAATTTTCATTTACAGCCGTATGCTTATGGAACCCCTTCGTGTATTTCATTTTGGCTTCAAAAATCTTCTCAATACTTATTAATTGAAACTCTAATATTTCTCAACATATTCCTTTCTTGTACCTATTCTAATTATCCTCAGCTGTCACCATCAATTTTTGATAGCCTTTGACGATAACGGTTATCCATGTTGTTTATAAATACTACTATGTACTATACAATTTTTTATAGTGGCCATTCATACTCCCAAGCGTTTCGTACGTATAAACTTCAAACATCGACAATTTTTAATTTTACACACATAAAAACTAAAGTAGATGCATTAACCACTGAAATCGTTAAGATTTTTTAGAAAGCTAAAAGAGAAAAATTTCAGTAATAACTATTTTTATATTTAAATTTTATAATAAACTAACATCATGAAGATCTAAATATTTGAGAACTTTTCAACATTCCAACAACTTACATCTATCCATCCAAACATCCATCCACTATAAAAGTCCACAGTCCACAGCCGAACATAGGCCTTCTCCACAAATCGCCTCATAAGGGGATTCTGCCATAGTTGCCACGCTTGGCACATGTTTTATTATTTTGAGTTATTATCATGAAGTTGCTCCTTCCTATCTCCTGTTTCAATTTCTCTCTGTCTCCTCTTACGACAGGCACGGAACGCTATGAGGTAGTAGATATTCTTACACTGCAATTACCCGATTTTTACGTAGGACACTCAATAAGTTTTGATATATACAAAAGTATTCTAGATACTATTAATATTTATTTTACATCTTTTCAAAATATTATCCATCCATTTCCAGTTCCATTCGCCTAAACCAACTCTGAAAACACTTTTGCCAGTCTTGATCTGACAGGTCGGAAATCGCTCCTTCTTCGGCGCTTGAAAAAAACTCGCCTTTTATTTTTTCTTTGACTCTTGGGAACAAAAGAAAATCACAAGGAGCTAAGTCAGGGCTGTAGGTAGGGTGACTTGGAGTGTCAACACCAGGTTCTTTAATAAATGCTTTTGTTCTAAGAGATGTATGTGCAGAGGCGTTATCGTAATGCAGCGTGATTCACCGAAACCCGGTCTTTGATCTTCTCTCCTGCACAGCTTGAAAAGTTTTGGGTAATGCAACTGTAGTATAACATTTAGAGTTGACTGAACTACAATTTTCCAGTATTGACATCGACAAATGTCCGCTCCGCGAAAAAAACTAGCCGCCATTTTTTTGCCGACGTTGCGAGGTCTTTGCCGTTTTGTCGATAACTGTCCTTCTGAGTAGATCCATACCGATGATTGCCTTTTATTTTCCGGATCATATTGATAGATCCATGTCTCGTTATCAGTATTGATTTCTGGAACACGCCTAGATGCCCAGTTTTCACAACGTAGACGCATTTCATGACACCAGTCCACACGAGTCTGTTCTTCGCTTTCGGGGAGCAAACGGGGGATCCATCGACAACAAAGCTTCCTCATTCCAAGATGTTGATGTAGGATGGTATGAATGCGCCCCGAACTAATGCCTACAATCTTGTACATGTCCGTAAATGTGATTTGTGCAAGAAGACTCATGCTTCTTGCACCAACATTTCAATAATCCATACATTTTCTGCCGTTACTGCTGCTTGCGGGGCCCCGGTTCTTTGGTCATCTTTCAGGTTAATTTTACCCCTTTTGAATTCAGAAAAACCACCTAAAAATTGTTGTTGTGACTCCCCTAATGCTGATTGTAACCGTTGTAAACTTAATTGTTTGGCTAAACCAAATTTAAAATCATAATATATCATAGCGAGCAAATGTTCACTGTTAAGTACCATCGTTTTAAACGAAAAGCGCGGGGAGCGTTGCAGGAAAATTAATAGAACTTTGTTTTTTTTTTACATATTGAGCAATTGCCTTATGGAGTTCTTTTTAAATAAATTTGCTTTTTAGAGACATATTTTAATATTGAGTGATCTACGTAATTCAGAACATTTAATTCATAATGCATATATGCACCCATTCCGTCACGCGACTTCCGTTCTCTGGCTCAAAACCTTGTCAGGTGTGGGATTGGGAGCAAATCTGTACTTAGTAGTGAGACTTATGTAACTAACCTATTGTTTTTTACTGATCGACCAGGTAGCAAACAAAAAGTAAAATAAAAAGGTTGCAATTGTTATTGGCCTATTGAGAATTTGCCTTTACAAGAGGCAATTAAGATCTCGAGAGAATTCTTAAATTCATATATTGGCATAATTTGAACAAAAATTTTGATCTTTGTCGTTCTTAAATTTTATTTTTATTTTTTACATATTGCCTGTTCTTCAGAATTATTTTAACATTTTAATAAATACATAAATTAAAAAAAATAAAATCGAAACGATTGCCAAGTGGGAATAATAGTTCTCGAGTGGCAGCCTCATTCCTACAAGCGAAATGTAAGTCAACCGCACTCGATGGAGTGATGACCTGGTAAAAGATGCAGGATAATAATAATAATAATAATAGACAAAATATCCGATTAGGTAGGTTTAACTTCAACCAAGAGGCTAACCCACAAATTTAAATCCAATGGGCAGAGTTCGGTAAATTGCTGCAAATCGTCTTGGGCGATATATTTCACAGTATAAAGACAAAAGATTACAATCAGTGCGTGTTGCCAGTGATGACGTACGCATGGCACATGGTTTCCATGAATCTGATATCTTGACTATTTCGGGTTGTTTTATAGGAATTATTTAAGATCATTGGAAGACTGTGTGATGAATGAAGGTGACTTAGTAACTTGTTTCTCTCTTTTTCTTCAATTACTTGGTAGCCCTATGCATATCAGAGACTTGTGAGGGGCATCATTACATGGCGGTAATGATTGTGATTGGAAAACAGAAAACTTTACGAAGATTTATTTCCTAATATGTTAAGCCTCATAATTGTAAACAATACATTTGAAGTTTTTATATTTTCCACTAAAAATACGAAACCAGATCGCATACACTAACGTTTAATTTTTCGCATATATTAGAATTGGGCTTCTTTTATTGAATGCTGCCTCTTGATGTACAGAACTCCTTGTAAAATCTAGTTTTTGTAATTTGAGGTAGCAGGGCTAATAAAGAGGCCACGAAAACGCCTTACGATAAGGTATATTACGATGCCTTTTTATGACTTTCAATATTTTTATTCTGAAGTAAGCAGCCATGAATGCGAGAACCTATTTTATCATGAAGTGAGAAAAGGAAGTAATCTTATCTACATGTAATTCCTATGCGTGCCCAAGTTTCTGAAAAATAAATAAATATAATAAAAAT